>OW121742.1:8672537-8933007 GCA_933228675.1 Stomorhina lunata | reverse complement strand
AAAATTTCCTATAAATAGTCAATTTTTGAAAAATTTCCTATAAATAGTCAATTTTTGAAAAATTTCCTATAAATAGTCAATTTTTGAAAAATTTCCTATAAATAGTAAATTTTTGAAAAATTTTCTATAAATAGTCAATTTTTGAAAAATTTCCTATAAATAGTCAATTTTTGAAAAATTTCCTATAAATAGTAAATTTTTGAAAAATTTTCTATAAATAGTAAATTTTTGAAAATTTTCTATAAATAGTCAATTTTTGAAAAATTTCCTATAAATAGTCAATTTTTGAAAAATTTCCTATAAATAGTCAATTTTGAAAAATTCCTATAAATAGTCAATTTTTGAAAAATTTTCTATAAATAGTCAATTTTTGAAAAATTTTCTATAAATAGTCAATTTTTGAAAATTTCCTATAAATAGTCAATTTTTGAAAAATTTCCTATAAATAGTCAATTTTTGAAAAATTTCCTATAAATAGTCAATTTTTGAAAAAATTTCCTATAAATAGTCAATTTTTGAAAAATTTTCTATAAATAGTCAATTTTTGAAAAATTTCCTATAAATAGTCAATTTTTGAAAAATTTCCTATAAATAGTCAATTTTTGAAAATTTCCTATAAATAAGAAAGAAATTTTTGAAAAATTTCTTATAAATAAGAAATTTCTGAAAAATTTCCTATAAATAAGAAATTTTAGAAAAATTTCCTATAAATAAGAAATTTTTGAAAAATTTCCCATTAAATATAAATATTTTGCAAAATTTCCTATAAATAGTAAACTTCCGAAAATTTTTCTATTAATAGTAAATTTTTGAAAAATTTCCTATAAATAGTATTTTTTTGAAGAATTTCCTTTAAACAGTAAATCTTTAAAAAAAATTTCTATAAAATAGTAAATTTTTAAAAATTTTCCCACAAATGAAAAAAATTTTGCAAAATTTCCTATAAATAGTCATTTTTTGAAAAATTTCCCATAATTACTCAATTTTTTTTAAATTTCCTATAAATAAGAAATTTTTAAAAAAATTCCTATAAACAAGAAATTTTTAAAAAATTTCCTATAAACAAGAAATTTTTGAAAAATTTCCTGTAAATGAGAAATTGTTGAAAAATTTCCTATGAATGAGAAATTTTCGAAAAATTTCCTATAAATAAAAATTTTTTGAAAAATTTCTCATAAATAGAAAAATTTTGCAAAATTTCCTATAAATAGTAAATTTTCGAAAATTTTTTTATAAATAGTAAATTTTTAAAAAATTTCCTATAAAAAGTAAATTTTTGAAAAATTTCCTATAAAAAGTAAATTTTTAAAAAATTTCCTATAAAAAGTAAATTTTCCTATAAATAGTAAATTTTTGAAAATTTCCTATAAATAGTAAAATTTTGAAAAATTTCCTATAAATAGTAAATTTTTGAAAAATTTTCTATAAATAGTCAATTTTTGAAAAATTTCCTATAAAAAGTCTATTTATAAAAATTTCCTATAAAAAGTCAATTTTTAAAAATTTCCTATAAAAAGTCCATTTTTGAAAAATTTATTATAAATAGTAAATTTTTGAAAAATTTCCTTTTAAAAGCTAATTTTTGGAAAAATTTCCTATAAATTGTAAATTTTTGAAAAATTTATTATAAAAAGTCAATTTTTGAAAAATGTTCTTTAAATAGTCAATTTTTTTAAATTTCCTTTAAAAAGTAATTTTTTGAAAAATTTCCTATAAATAAAAAAATTTTGGAAAATTTCCTATAAATAGTCAATTTTTGAAAAATTTTCTATAAATAGTCAATTTTTGAAAAATTTAAAAAAAATTCCTATAAAAAATCAATTTCTGAAAAATTTAAAAAAAATTCCTATAAAAAATCAATTTCTGAAAAATTTCCTATAATAGTAAATTTTTGAAAAAATTTCCTATAAAAAGTAAATTTTTGAAAAATATCCTATAAAAAGTATATTTTTGGAAAATTTCCTATAAAAAGTTAATTTTTGAAAAATTTAATATAAATAATCTCTGAAAAATTTCATATAAATTGTCAATTTTTGAAACCATAATTTTCAATAAATTTCCGTTGTTTCAAGTATTTCTATATTGATTGGTTTAAGTTCTACTTAACTTAATACAACTTCAAATTTTATTCGGAACACATCTTATTCACACGCACACATACAAACATTTATAAAATTGTGTAATTTTACACACACAAAATGTGTGAAGGCAGGACTGAATGAATGAATGCAAGTGTATGTCACAAGTTTTTGTATTGAAAATGCGTGTAAGTTTAAGTATCTGTCTGTCCTTTCGAATGTCTGTTTGTGTGTATGTGTGAGTGAGTATCGAAAAAAGTACTACTTTATATAATTTATGTTTATTTATTTTTATATAATTTTGTGTTGTTGTTGTTGGTTCCATTCTTCTGTTTGAATTTTATTTTGCTTACATTATTATTACGATTTTCTATTTATATTTTAATAATAAATATAATCATTTAAACAACATTCGTCGTCGTCGTCGCTGATGTCGTTGTTGCTGTCGACATCGCCATCGACGTCTTTTGTTGTTCTACTACGCAGAAAAGTAGAAGAGGGTGATTTGTTTAATATTCCTCAATGTAAATGTTGTTTCATTATAATGGATGTATGATTTTAATCGGGGTGGATTTTTAATTTATGCATTCACAACTTTTTTTTTATTTTTCATCATTTTTATGTTATTTTTTTTTATTTTAATTATTTATAAATTTATGTTATAAATATTGCTTTATACAAACCTACAAACAAACAGTTATGTACGTTATGATTCTATATTTTTTCATACATTTTATGAATTTATGAAGTTTAATGTGTGTGTGTGTGTGAACGTTTGTAAATTTGAATTTATGTTAAGTCTCTTTCTCTGTTTTTGTTCTGTTTAACCAAAGAAGCCTTCAGAAAATATGAAAATTTATAAATAAATAAATAATAAAAAAATATAAATAATGACATTTTGGTGGTGGATTATTTTAATTATTATTCTTTGTATATTGACCAACAACAATTTTTAAAAATTTCAACAGATTTTACAGTGGTGAAAAAACAACGAATGTATGTATTTGCATCCCGCCAGAAGTTGCAATTATCATTAAAAATTGTTAAAATAGGAAATGCTTATTTTGTTTGGCAAAAGTAAATAGTAGACATTTAGAAATACACAGGGAGAAATATTAATACATTTATTGAAATATTGTTTAAATTATCTGATATTATAATGTTGACACATTATTCAGAATTTATATATTTATCTATCTACAATGTATAAATGTTGCACTTCCATGCATTGATTGTCGTATGGTATTTTCGTCCCATGAAAAATTGAGTATACCGTTTATACATTAATTCGGAAATCACTAATTAGTAATCATCTACTAATAAGAGAAATCTATTCAATTCAATTTTTGAAAAATTTCTTATAAAAAGTCAATTTTTGAAAAATTTCCTATAAAAAGTCAATTTTTGAAAAATTTCCTATAAAAAGTCAATTTTTGAAAATTTTCCTATAAAAAGTCAATTTTTGAAAAATTTCCTATAAAAAGTCAATTTTTGAAAAATTTCCTATTAAAAGTCAATTTTTGAAAAATTTCCTATAAAAAGTCATTTTTTGAAAAATTTCCTATAAAAAGCTAATTTTTGAAAAGTTTCCTATAAAAAGTCAATTTTTGAAAAATTTCCCATAAAAATGTCAATTTTTGAAAAATTTCCTATAAAAAGTAAATTTTTGAAAAATTTCCTATAAAAAAACATCATTTTTTGAAAAATTTCCTATAAAAAGTCAATTTTTGAAAAATTTCCTATAAAAAGTAAATTTTTGAAAAATTTTCTTATAAAAAGTAAATTTTTGAAAAATTTCCTTTAAGTCAATTTTGAAAAATTTCCTATTAAAAGTAAATTTTTGAAAAATTTCCTATAAAAAAGTATTTTTTTTTTAATTTTTTTTATAAAAAGTAAATTTTTGAAAAATTTTCTATAAAAAGTCAATTTTTTAAATATTTCCTAAAAAGAGTAAATTTTTGAAAAATTTCCTAAAGAGAGTCAATTTCCTAAAAAGAGTCAATTTTTGAAAAATTTCCTATAAAAAAGGTGAGTTTTTGAAAAATTTCTTATAAAAAGTCAATTTTTGAAAAATTTCCTATAAAAAGTCAATATTTGAAAAATTTCCTATAAAAAGTAAATTTATGGAAAATTTCCTATAAAAAATTAATTTTTGAAAAATTTCCTACAAAAAAATAATTTTTGAAAAATTTCCTACAAAAACTCAAAAAACAAAAAGTCAATTTTTGAAAAATTTACTATAAAAAGTTAATTTTTGAAAAATTTCCTACAAAAAGTAAATTTTTGAAAAATTTCCTATAAAAAGTTAATTTTTGAAAAGTTTCCTATAAAAAGTTAATTTTTGAAAAGTTTCCTATAAAAAGTCAATTTTTAAAAAATTTCCTATAAAAAAGTTATTTTTTGAAAAATTTCCTATAAAATGTAAATTTTTGAAAAATTTCCTATAAAAAGTCAATTTTTGAAAAATTTCCTATAAAATGTAAATTTTTGAAAAATTTCCTATAAAAAGTCAATTTTTGAAAAATTTCCTATAAAATGTAAATTTTTGAAAAATTTCCTATAAAAAGTCAATTTTTGAAAAATTTCCTATAAAAAGTCAATTTATGAAAAATTTCCCATAAAAAGTCAATTTTTGAAAAATTTCCTATAAAACGACAGTTTTTAAAAAATTTCCATAAAAAGTGCATATTTTTTGCTTACATGTTTTTACCGAATTGCGATCTGAAACGTTTCTAACTTTATATAACTTCAGAAGTAATAGAAGTGTTAAGTGCAGTTCAAGATGACTCAACATTTTTATGATGAATAAGCAGTTTTGCGATGACTCAGTAGTTTTATGATGACTGAGCAGTAAGTAAGAGCAGTTTAATAATGAATTAGCAGTTTTTGGATGAGTTAAAGAATGACTTAGAGTTTTATTTTTGTCTCAGAAATTCAAGATGACTCAACATTTTTATAATGAGATGACTTAGCAATTTAATGATGACTCAGCAGTTTTGTAATAACTCAATAGTTTTAGTATGAGTCAGTAGTTTTAGAATAACTCAGCCGTTTTAGGATGTATCAGCTGTTTTAAGATGACTCAGCAATGTTAGGATCACATATCAGTTTTATGAATGCTCAGCAGTTTTAGAATGACTCACCTGTTTTTTTTACTAATAAGAGAAATCTATTCAATTCAATTTTTGAAAAATTTCTTATAAAAAGTCAATTTTTGAAAAATTTCCTATAAAAAGTCAATTTTTGAAAAATTTCCTATAAAAAGTCAATTTTTGAAAATTTTCCTATAAAAAGTCAATTTTTGAAAAATTTCCTATAAAAAGTCAATTTTTGAAAAATTTCCTATTAAAAGTCAATTTTTGAAAAATTTCCTATAAAAAGTCATTTTTTGAAAAATTTCCTATAAAAAGCTAATTTTTGAAAAGTTTCCTATAAAAAGTCAATTTTTGAAAAATTTCCCATAAAAATGTCAATTTTTGAAAAATTTCCTATAAAAAGTAAATTTTTGAAAAATTTCCTATAAAAAAACATCATTTTTTGAAAAATTTCCTATAAAAAGTCAATTTTTGAAAAATTTCCTATAAAAAGTAAATTTTTGAAAAATTTTCTTATAAAAAGTAAATTTTTGAAAAATTTCCTTTAAGTCAATTTTGAAAAATTTCCTATTAAAAGTAAATTTTTGAAAAATTTCCTATAAAAAAGTATTTTTTTTTTAATTTTAGTATAAGTTAGCAGGGTGACTTAGCAGTTTTAGGATGACTCAGCCCTTTTTATATCAAACACTTGGTTAATATTTTTTCAAATGTTGAGCTAGATCGAATAATTAAGTTTCTTGCAAGATTAGGCTAAGCAGTTTGCTGACTACATAGTCCTCGTCACTTGGGTCCTGGAAAGTGGTCACTTTGTGATGATACAATAAATTATTATATTTTACGAATATTAATTTTGGAGAGTTCAGATAGATCGTGCATGAACGATTAGCCTAAAAGCCCTATGATCAGCAAGGGCCGGGCAGTGACCGATGGTTAGTGCTCTTTTCCTCAGCGTTTTGACAACATCTTGAGTTGCCATTGCTTAGTGTAGTCTAACAATCTAACGAAAGTTTTTCTCTAAGTGTAGAATTGAAAATTTTAACAGATGATCATATCTTGATAAATAAAATAGTTATTTTGCATATACGTTCAGACATTTCAAAAAATGCCAGTAAATCTAACATAACTACCATTTACCTTGGGAACATGTTTTATTTAAGAATCTTAAAAGTTTAGATTTAATAGCTAATAACGTGTGAAGGATATGATTATGATCTTTGGTAGTCCTTTCGTATTATCAGAAAAGGATACCTTCCCATGTAATAGGTTAAGGCCGAATTCATGCCCATCACATTGGAATTTTTATTTTCATAAATAATAAAATCCAAAACTTTATTTTGAGGTGAGGGATTTTTAAACTTTTTTATTTTTGAAGGTTTCAGTTGTAGTTTAAGAATTAATACATATGTCACATTTACATAACCAATTTAAATATTTAATAATTTATAAACACAGAAATATTTTTGTAAATTGAAATTAAATCGAATAAATTTACTTATATTGAAAATAACATTTACCCTCACAAATATAAATACAAAAGATTTAACTATTTACCTGATACTTACAAAATACTTACACGTTATTTACACGTAAAAAAATAACATGTACATTTCTTTTTTATTGAGACAATCAGTCAGTCATTCAGTTTTTTGTCCTCTAGTCGCTATCTCAATTAATTTGAAAACTTAAACGTTTACAAAAACATTTTACTTTTACTTAATGTTTAATATTACGACAATTAGCATAATAAATTAATTAACCAATTAATAAATGTCGTTTTTAAAGTCTAATAACTTTGCATGTATGTACGTACGAGTGAGTATTCGAGTATTTGTTTGAATTTCTGTTATATTTGAAAATTTTTTGGGGTTTATGTGTTACATTTTATTATTATTTTAAATATAAATTTATTTTTTTCTATTATTTAATTTGAAACGGAAATTTAACACGCAACTGTCAATGTAATAAAGGAATTTGGAATATTTAAGTTAAAAATATTAATTATTAAAAAGTTATAAGGATGTTTAGAAAGTTCAATTATATTCTAATAAACTCATATAGGAAATTTTGAATATATTAAAGAAATCTGGTGTAAGGGTCACCGATTGTTAATATCAATATTGTAGCAGCTGGTTTGGTTTCTTTAAGAATGGGTTTTTTGAAAAAAGTGAACATATATTAAGTGACTTAATTCATATTTTATCTTATATCTTTCGCAAAAGTGCTTGTATAATTTTTCTAAAAATCTCTAGTTATTCCTAACATATTACATAATGTTATAATGAAAAGTTTGTTAAATTTTGTCAATTACTTAAGACTTGAAAATTTCTCAACTTTTAGATTTTAAAAAGAAAAAACACAAAAAAAAAGAAAAAAAAAAGTTTTTGAATTTTAATAGTTTGACATTTTTGTCGATAATATTAAATTATGAGGAACTTAAGGAGATAATCTGGTGTAAAGGCTCATCGAATCTTTATATGTATCAATATTGTAGCAGCTGTTTTGGTTTCTTTAAAAATGGGTTTTTAGAAAAATGTGAAAATTTATTAAGTGACTTAATTCACTTTTTATCTCATATCCTTCGCAATAGTGCTTATATAATTTTTCTAAAAATCTCTAGTTATTCCTAACATACAACAAAATGTTATAATGAAAAGTTTGTTCAATTTTGTCAATTACTTAAGGCTCGAAAAATTCTTAACTTTTAGATTTAAAAAAAAATTAAAAAAATTAAAAAAATTAAAAAAATGGTTCTTAAATTTTAATAGTTTGACATTTTTTTTTCAAAATTATGAGGAACATAAGGAGATAAACTGGAGTATAAGGTCGCCGAACCTTTATATCAATATTGTAGCAGCTGGTTTGGTTTCTTAGGGAATGTTTTTTTGAGAAAAATGGGAAAATTTATTAAGTGACTTAATTCACTTTTTAGCTCATATCTTTCGCAATAGTGCTTATATCATTTTTCTAAAAATCTCTAGTTATTTCCAACATACAACAAAATGTTATAATGAAAAGTTTGTTTTATTTTGTCATTTACTAAAGGCTTGACAAATTTTTAACTTTTAGAGTTTAAAAAATAAAAAAAAAAAAAATTAATTTTAATAGTTTGGCATTTTTGTCAACAATATTAAATTATAAGGAACATAAGGAGATAATCTGGTGTAAAGGGTCACTGAATCTTAATATCAAAATTGTGACAGTTGGTTTGATTTCTTTAAGAATGGCTTTTCAGAAAAATGTGAACAATTATTAAGTGACTTAATTCACTTTTTATCTTATATCTTTCGCAATAGTGCTTATATAATTTTTCCTAAAATCTCTAGTTATTCCTAACATACAACAAAATGTTATAATGAAAAGTTTGTTCAATTTTGTCAATTACTTAAGGCTCGAAAAATTCTTAACTTTTAGATTTAAAAAAAATTAAAAAAATTAAAAAAAATGGTTCTTAAATTTTAATAGTTTGACTTTTTTTTTCAAAATTATGAGGAACATAAGGAGATAAACTGGAGTATAAGGTCGCCGAACCTTTATATCAATATTGTAGCAGCTGGTTTGGTTTCTTAGGGAATGTTTTTTTGAGAAAAATGGGAAAATTTATTAAGTGACTTAATTCACTTTTTAGCTCATATCTTTCGCAATAGTGCTTATATCATTTTTCTAAAAATCTCTAGTTATTTCCAACATACAACAAAATGTTATAATGAAAAGTTTGTTCAATTTTGTCGATTATTTAAGGCTTGAAAATTTCTAAACTTTTAGATTTAAAAAAAATTAAAGAAATGGTTCTTAAATTTTTTTAGTTTGACATTTTTCTCAAAATTATGAGGAACATAAGGAGATAATCTGGAGTAAAAGGTCGCCGTATCTTTATATCAATATTGTAGCAGCTGTTTTGGTTTCTTTAAGAATGGGTTTTCAGAAAAATGTGAACATTTATTAAGTGACTTAATTCACTTTTTATCTCATATCTTTCGCAATAGTACTTATATAATTTTTCTAAAAATCTGTAGTTATTTCTAACATATTACAGAATGTTATAATGAAAAGTTTGTTATATTTTGTCAATTACTTAAGGCTTAAAAAATTCTTAACTTTTAGATTTTAAAAAATATAAAAAAAATAAAAAAAAGTTTTTTAATTTTACTTTTTTGACACTTTTGCCAAAAATATTAAATTATGGGGAACATAAGGGGCGTTTCGATAAAAAAACAGTCACTTATTCAGGGTAAACTTAACAATTGTTTTAAATCATTCATTTTCAATTCATATTTCGTTTTAAATGAATAGCAAAAAAAAAAAAAAAACAAAAAATTAAAATATAGTAACAACTTTTCAAAAAAATCCACTGTAGACTCCCCAGAAATATCAATAAATTTGAAATTTGTTCCTCGTACTCAACGATTTAAGGAAAGCTAGATCCGAAAAAAGTCGAAGTCTGCAAAGCCAAAGAAGTCGATCAAGTCATTTTAAGAGTGCCCAACACTTCTATCAGAAATACAGGTCGTAAGGCTAAATGTTCTAATTATCAGCCCAGCTCATGCAGGGCTGATGTTACAATATATCAATTTCAGAAAGTTCCAAATCCCAATTTCGTAATGAACTTAAAAGCGAAAAAATTTGAGTCACAAAACCGATTGTATAATACATGATGAAGATATGCACTTGCAGAATTTTTACAACTGTCGGTTCAAGATTCTTATGTTGCAGATGAACGAGCCAATGTTCAGGAAGACTATCGGTTGCAAAAAAGAAATTTTTTGTGTGTTTATTTGCAGTTGTAACAAAAGAAGCCAACAGTTTGTGAGTTCAGGGGGGTTACTGCGTATCTCGATTCGAAAATAAAACTGTTCGAATTTGTATGCTTAAAGCATTGTGTTTCGAAAATAATTTCTTTCGAATCGAAATACACAGTAACCCCCCAGAATTTACTATAAACACAGAAATTTATACAACGGAGTGCCTACAAAAACGGCTTTTACCAATTCTGAGGCAGCACAGATTGGCTACATACATGTCCGATTTAGCAACATGTCTCTTTAGAAAAAACTGAGTGGCATTTAAACAAAAATGACATTTTTGTACAACGAAAGGCCTAACAACAGCTTCTTCTTTCATTTCAGATAATTTTAGGCATATTTGAAAAATTTACTTGCATTGGGTCATGTCAGTGATTTCCGATCAAAATCTAAATATGCAAATATATGCAGATGATGTATACACTGTTAGAAAGAAAAGATTTCAGGTATTTACTTACTTTTATTTCAATTTTAAAGATTGCAATTACAAAAAGTTATAGCCCACTAAACTTGTGACAATTTTTAATTTTCATAGTTAGAAAGTTAAAGTTTTTCTGGTTTCAAGTTTTAAGAATATTTATAAAAGATTTACAAGTTGTATAAAAAATAGCTTTTTGCTCTTAATTTCTAGCAACAACTAAAGCTATGACTGACTCACTTTGGTATTACCCCCCTCCCACTCTCTTCCATCCTTAAATAATATTTAATAAATAAAAATCATTTTCATTTTCTACCACCATTGTGCAAATTATTAATATTCTTTCAGTTTCTTCACTTGCCAGCCATATTAGACATAATTATATTTATTTCATTTCATTTCTTAGTCTTTGGTGCTTGTCTTTGTTTCGGTGACTTCCTCTCCTGCTGCTGCTGCTCCTGACCCAGCTCCACTGATGGCGGCGTCGTCTTCGTTTTCGCCTGCCATTTAGTATTTATTTTTTTTATGTACTTTTAATACAATTTACCAAACATTACACAGCATTTTTAATCTAAAAAACATTTATATTTTTATAATAATACAGAGAAAAAACTCGAAAAAAGTAGAAAAACAAAAAAACCTTAAATACTGCATGGCTTTTGGTTGGAAAAAAATCGATTTTATGCAAATTGACTTTTGTGTCGTAATGGGATTTTCTTCGTTTTACTTCCACATTCAGTCAGATTTCTTTTATTTTTATTACATTTTTTTTATATTATTATTTATTCTTTAATTTCTTTTATTATTATTTTTTGTCGAAGACAAAAGCAGAAATTACTAAAAATAAAAAAAATAATAAAATTACATTATAAAATATTAAGAAGGCATTTTCACTAAAAGGAGGACCTGCAAAATACTCAATGTTGGAAGAGTGATGATATGGGTGAGAGAAGGGGGCGAGGAAGTTAGGCTGAATCTTTTAAGGTTGTAAGGAAATCCAGAAAAGCAGATAATTTACTTGAGGTTTTAGTTGTGGTTTTAAAGGTGTGGGTTAAGTGTAAAAGCCCATGCCTTTATAAAAGCTATAAAATTGATTTTATTTCAACCACTCACTTTTTATTTTTATTTATTTTTTCATTAACATTTGCAACAATGACTTTTTAAATAAATAATTACAAAACTTTTTAAAAGATAAATCTATAACCAACAGAATTTTCTACAAATAAAATAATAATGCAGGACTGTAGAAAACTCAATTTTTTCTTTAAAAAAAACTTATGTTGCACAACTTTTTCTATAGAAAAACTTATGTTGCACAACTTTTTCTATAGAAAAACTTATGTTGCACAACTTTTTCTATAGAAAAACGTATGTTGCACAACTTTTTCTATAAAAAAACTTATGCTGCAAAACTTTTTCTATAGAAAAATTGCACAACTTTTTCTATAGAAAAACTTATGTTGCACAACTTTTTCTATAGAAAAACTTATGTTGCACAACTTCTTCTATAGAAAAACTATGTTGCACAACTTTTTCTATAGAAAAACTTATGTTGCACAACTTTTTCTATAGAAAAACTTATGTTGCACAACTTTTTCTATAAAAAAACTTATGCTGCAAAACTTTTTCTATAGAAAAATTGCACAACTTTTTCTATAGAAAAACTTATGTTGCACAACTTTTTCTATAAAAAAACTTAGGCTGCAAAACTTTTTCTATAGAAAAATTGCACAACTTTTTCTATAGAAAAACTTATGTTGCACAACTTTTTCTATAGAAAAACTTATGTTGCACAACTTCTTCTATAGAAAAACTATGTTGCACAACTTTTCCTATAGAAAAACTTATGTTGCACAACTTTTTTTATAGAAAAACTTATGTTGCACAACTTCTTCTATAGAAAATCTATGTTGCACAACTTTTTCTATAGAAAAACTTATGTTGCACAACTTTTTTTATAGAAAATCTTATGTTGCACAACTTTTTCTATAGAAAAACCTATGTTGCACAACTTTTTCTATAGAAAAACTTATGTTGCACAACTTTTTCTATAGGAAAACTTATGTTTCACAACTTTTTCTATAGAAAAACTTATGTTGCACAACTTTTTCTATAGAAAAACTTATGTTGCACAACTTTTTCTATAGAAAAACTTATGTTGCACAACCTTTTCTATAGAAAAACTTATGTTGCACAACCTTTTCTATAGAAAAACTTATGTTGCACAACTTTTTCTATAAAAAAAACTTATGTTGCACAACTTTTTCTATAGAAAAACTTATGTTGCACAACTTGTCCTATAGAAAAACTTATATTGCACAAGCTTTTCTATAGAAAAACTTATGCTGTTGCACAACTTTTTCTATAGAAAAACTTATGTTGCACAACATTTTCTATAGAAAAACTTATGTTGCACAGACTTTTCTATAAAAAACGTATGTTGCACAACCTTTTCTACGGGAAAACTTATGTTGCAGATCTTTTTCTATAGAAAAACTTATGTTGCAGATCTTTTTCTATAGAAAAACTTATGTTGCAGAACTTTTTCTATAGAAAAACTTATGTTGCACAACTTTTTCTATAGAAAAACTTATGTTGCTCAACTTTTTCTATAGAAAAACTTATGTTGCACAACTTTTTCTATAGAAAAGCTTATGTTGCACAATTTTTTCTACAGAAAAACTTATGTTGCTTAACTTTTTCTATAGAAAAACGTATAAATGGTGTTACGTAAGTCAACCCATTAATACATTTTTGTTACACAACTTTTACTTATAAAACAAGAATGTTGATACCTTTTACTATGTTGCTCAACTTTTTTTTATTTTAAAAAAAAAAATTATATAATTTATTTGACTTGAACCATACAACTAATATTACATATTTGTTCATTAATACTTGCAGCAATGACTTTTAAAATATATATGTGCGTTTGTATTCTTGTGCGTATTTGTGTGTCTTTTTAGAAACAATTTAAATATTGATATCCTTTGTCTTTTGTCCTCGTCTACATATGGCAGTTGTTGCTGTTATTATTGCCACATAAATTGCTTTAGTTTTGAATTGTGATAGAATATTTTTTGTTTTTAACTTTTATATTAATCTATTGTATATTTATTCAATGAATGAATGTGTTTGTTTACCATTTATTTTTTTTATATAAATTGTTATAATATTTTTTATATTTGTAAATATTTTCCTATTATTCCCGTTTTTTTTATAAATTAAAATTCGCAAAAGGCGCCAACCATTTATTTCACTTACACCCAACCACCCGAGAAGCCACAACTAATGCCTACAGTTGGAGTTTTATTGTATGAAAATAGTTGTTGCTGTAAACGTTATTGTTGTCTGAGGGTCGGTCTGAAGCTTGCTTCAATGCTCGTCCTTTTTGACTGTGTGAAGTTGCCTGCTACCAACTCAACTCACTTTTTAGCTTACATTGTTTCAATTGTTGTGTTCAACACATTTGTACGGGCGGCAATTTCGCAAAAATAACTGTCAGACAAAGGATACAAGGAAAAAAGGTTTGAGCAGCAACATTATAGAAGTCAGTCCGCTAACACTTTGCTTTACTGTGTTGTGAACAAACGTTAGGTTTTGTTTTACTGATTTTTTTGCTATGAAAGTCAATTAAGTGGAAATCTTGAGGTCAATGTGGGTGAGTTAATTGATTAACATTGTGGGGATTAAGTTAAATATAAGATTTAACCATACGTTCAAGATTCTAATGTAAGTACAATGTGTGTAAAAATAGATATTGAGGTAATAAAAATTTGTGAAAGTTATTCAAATTCATAACATATTGACTCTGTGGAAGGAATTATTGCATTTAATTTTTTATAAACATACTCATAATATTCTCAGATACCATATTTACATCTATAACAATGATGCGAAACTTTTTTTTATATAAAAACTAAAGATGATCAACTTTTCCAATCAATTATGTTGCACAACTTTTTCTCTATAGAAAAACTTTTTCTATAGAAAAACTAATGTTGCACATATTTTTCTATAAAAAAAAAACATTTTTGTAATACTTTTTCTATAGAAAAACTTATGTTGCACAACTTTTTCTATAGAAAGACTTATGTTGCATAAAATTTTCTATAGAAAAACTTATGTTGCACAACTTTTTCTATACAAAAACATAGCTTGCACAAGTTTTTCTATTGAAAACCTTTTTTACACAACTTTTTCTATTGAAAAACTTATGTTTCACTACTTTCTGTATAGAAAAACTTATGTTAAACAACTTTTTCTATAAAAAAAACTTATGTTGCACAACTTTTTCTAGAGAAAAACTTATGTTGCACAACTTTTTCTATAGAAAAACTTATGTTGCACAACTTTTTTTATAGAAAAACTTATGTTACACAACTTTTTCTATAGCAAAACTTATGTTGCACAACTTTTTTTATAGAAAAACTTATGTTACACAACTTTTTCTATAGAAAAACTTATGTTGCAGAACTTTTTCTATAGAAAAACTTATGTTGCACAACTTTTTCTATACAAAAACATATCTTTTTCTATTGAAAACCTTTTTTACACAACTTTTTCTATTGAAAAACTTATGTTTCACTACTTTCTGTATAGAAAAACTTATGTTAAACAACTTTTTCTATAAAAAAAAACTTATGTTGCACAACTTTTTCTATAGAAAAACTTATGTTGCACAACTTTTTCTATAGAAAAACTTATGTTGCACAACTTTTTCTATAGAAAAACTTATGTTGCACAACTTTTTCTATAGAAAAACTTATGTTGCATAACTTTTCCTATAGGAGAACTAATGTAGCATAACTTTTTCTATAGAAAAACTTACGTTGCACAACTTTTTCTATAGAAAAACATATGTTGCACAACATTTTCTATAGGACAACTTATATTGCACAACTTTTTCTATAGAAAAACTTATGTTGCACAACTTTTTTATAGCAAAACTTATGTAGCATAACTTTTTTTATGGAAAAACTTATATTTCTACAGATAAACTTATATGGCTCAACGTTTTCTATAGGAAAATTTATGTTGCTTAACTTTTCCTATAGAAAAACTTATGTTGCAAAAGTTTTTCTATAAAAAAGCTTATGTTGCACAACTTTTTCTAAAGAAAAACTTATGTTGTGTAACTTTCTCTATTGAATAACATATGTTGCTCATTAACTAAAATTACACTCTCCATAACTGAAATAATGTTGCTGAACTTTTTCTTTAGAATATTTTATATTGTACTACTTTCTATAGATAGATTTACATTGCAAAAGCTTTTCTTATATTGCCCAAGATTACTTTAAATTATATTTAATTTAGTTCAAGTAAAACTTAAATTATTTATTATCAATAAAGATGATTGAAATGTGTAATCGAACTAAATTTATTGAATGCAACCAAACAACCAACAACATATTGTATATATGAGTGTAGCAAGTAGAAAATATTTATTTAATGTATCATACAACAATTTCTGTGTCTGTCCAATTCCAATATCTTACAAATACAAACAAATAATTACAAAATGACAATAAAATATTATATTAATTTATTTTTATTATTTATTCTTTTTCTTTTTTATTTTATTACATTTATTATTGTTGCTGTTGTTGCTTTTTGTTGCTGCTATATTGAATATTTGTGCGGACAGTTGCTCGAATGAATGAAAGACTGTGTCCGTCTGTCTGCGAAATTGTGTTTTCGGTTGACTCTATGAGCAAAACAACAGAAAACGTAAAATGTGCTGAGGAATGAGGCAGCCAAACAGCCAGAGAACGAACGAGCTATGTACGTACCACACAACACCAGGAATGAATAAATGAATGAATGAAACATTGAATGAATGAACAAATGTCATTATTAATGTTTTATTGTGGCAAGCAAAAATATAAATATTAATTGACGTTTTTTCTTTTTGCACACATTACGGGAAACGTTGTAATAAACGTTGTTTTCGCGTACGCGGAAAATGGCAGATACGGGTGGGGGGAGAAGATTCGGTAAAGAGACAACAAAGGTCTAGATGACAGAGGGACAGACTAACAGGGAGCCATTGTGTCATTAAGTGAGTTGGTCTAGAAGTTTTCCAAAATGGAAAGAGAACTGTAACGGACGATTTAATATCGTTTTATAACTTAGAGTATGAGTATCTGTGACATTGGTAGAGTATGAACGATAATACTTATTTGCAACATTCAGTTGTATTGTTAAAGTAGCATTAAAACGTGAGGTTTTTATCATTATTGTTGCTGACTCTACCGCTGCAGCGCTGTTGCTTCAACAATTTCTTTGTAAAGTTTGTCTGACCGTCTATTTGTCTGTTCGATTTATTCTTTGTAATTTTTTATTTGTTTTTAGTTTTTGTCGATACATTTATTCATACGTTTTTACTTTAACATATTTATATATTAAATGAATTGCGGTACAGGTAGTTGTTGCTGTTGTTTGTTGCTGGTTGCATACTTTTGTTGCCGGCTTTTTTTTATAATTTATACTGCATGCATTTATTTCGCACTGCTGTATTTGTTGTTGTCGTTGTTATTACATATTTGTTGTTGGTTGAGGTTAGTTACTGTTTATGTTCATGTGCGTGAGTATGTTGGATTGCACTGCATGTTTGTCGGTTAAGATAGAGTCAAACACGATAGCGTTCTATCAAATATGATGTGTAGTTGCAAGTTTGTTGTATGTTATTTATCTGTCGATACATATTAAATGTATTTGTAATTCTTATACAATTGTGGATAGTTGAGAGCAAAATTTTTTAAAGAAAAAATCTTAAATTTCTCAACATTAAAAAAAAACTTATGTTGCACAACTTTTTCTATAGTAAATCTTATGTTGCACAACTTTTTCTGTAGAAAAACTTATGTTGCACAACGTTTTCTATAGTAAAACTTATGTTGAGTATCATTTTCAATAGAAGAACTTATGTTGCACAACTTTTAATATAAAAAAACTTATGGTGCACAACTTTTTCTATAGGAAAACTTATGTTGCACAACTTTTTCTATAGAAAAACTTATGTTGCACAAGTTTTTCTATAGAAAAACTTATGTTGTACAAGTTTTTCTATAGAAAAACTTATGTTGGACAACTTTTTGTATAGAAAGATTTATGTTGCACAACTTTTTGTATAGAAAGATTTATGTTGTACAATTTTTTGTATATAAAGACTTATGTTGCACAACTTTTTTTATAGAAAAACTTATGTTGCACAACTTTTTGTATAGAAAAACTTATGTTGCACAACCTTTTCTATAGAAAAACTTATGTTGCACAACTTTTTTTATAGAAAAACTAATGTTGCACAACTTTTTGTATAGAAAAGTTTATGTTGCACAACTTTTTCTATAGAAAAACTTATGTTGCACAACTTTTTCTACGGGAAAACTTATGTTGCACGACTTTTTCTATAGAAAAACTTAGGTTGCACAAATTTTGTATAGAAAAATGTTGCCCAACTTCTTCTACCAAAAAACTTATATTGCACAATTTATTCTATAGGCAGACTTATGCTGCACTGCTTTTCCATAGAAAAACTTATGTCGCGCAACTATTTCTATAGAAAAACTTGTGTTGCATAACTTTTTCTGTAGAAAAACTTATGTTGCGCAACTTTTTCTATAAAATAATTTATGTTACACAACTTTCCTATAGAAAAACTCATGTTGCACATCATTTTATATAGAAAAACTTATGTTGCACAACTTTTTCTATAGAAAAACTTATGTTGCACAACTTTTTCTATAAAAAAACTTATGTTGCACAACTTTTTCTATAGAAAAACTTATGTTGCACAACTTTTTCTATAGAAAAACTTATGTTGCACAACTTTTTCTTTAGAAAAACTTATGTTGCACAACTTTTTCTAAAAATAAACTTATGTTGCGCAACTTTTTCTACAGAAAAACTTATGTTGCACAACTTTTTCTACAGAAAAACTTATGTGGCACAACTTTGTCTACAGAAAAACTTATGTGCCACAACCTTTTTTTACAGAAATACTTATATTGCACAACTTTGTCTACAGAAAAACTTATGTTGCACAACTTCTTCTATAGAAAAACTCATATTGCACAACTTTTTCTATAAAAAAGTTTATGTTCTTCAACTTTTTCTATTAAAAACCTATTTTTTGTCTATAAAAAACTCAGGTTGCATATCGTCTTCTACATTTGCCTAAACATATGTTGATTCTACAGTTTTATCCCTTACTGTACCTCCAGATGTTTTAAACATATGTATTTATATACATGATTGTAGCATGAATGTAAGTTTTTAACTTTGTATGACTTTTTATTATTTAGTTTTGAATTCGTATTTATTTAATATTTGTTGCCGTAAATAATTTTGTTTTAAATTTTTTTACAAGAACAAATTAATTGTAATGACACGGAATGTGGCATATACTACCTATACTAAGTCTGTAGTTGATGCAAGTTAATTGTTTGTAGTCAATTTTCATTATATTTGGGGTTATTTAAATATAATTGAAACTACATATTTTTTAAAAGTTATTTAATGAATAATTAACGACGAAAATTTTTTTTGGAGAGGTATTGAAATTATTAACTTTGAGTCATAAATTGTTTATAAAATTTATTAGCTTTTAGTTTTTGTATTCAATTTGATTGTGTATAATTTATCATATATATTTCCTTTCTTCTACAAAATGTAATTAATTTATTTTATTGTTTAGCAGTCCTTCCTTCCTTTCCCCTTTGTCGCAATTAACACAAATACTATGTAACTTTTTATTACTTTATTTTATGGTGAAATTAATTTTTAAAGAAACAATAGTTCTGGTTGTAATAACAATAATACTATTATAATAAAAAATATAATGAATAAAATTGATAAAAAAAAATACTAGAAAGAAATATTAAAACACTATAATCACACGTTTTAACTTGTAATTTTGTACTATTTTGTAAAACATGTGACCAGTCAGCAACTGAGGGAAAATATCAAGGAGTGTTATATATCAAGATTTTTCAAGTTCAAATTTGTTATCCATAACTTTTTTAAAAGGAAGACTTATTTTGCAGAACCTTTTTTAAGTGGAACTTATGTTGCACAACTTCTTATATAGAAAACTTAGTGCTGCGCAACTTTTTTTTTTTAAAAACTTATGTGCCACAACTTTTTCTAAAAAAAAAATTAATATTTCACAACTTTTTCTATAGAAAAACTTGTGTTTCACAACTTTTTCTATGGAAAAACTAATGTTGCACAACATTTTCTATAGAAAAAAAAAAATGTTTCACTACTTTTTCTGTAGAAGAAGTAATGTTATACAACTTTTTCTATAGGAAAACTGATGTTTCACAACTTTTTTTGTAGAAAACCTATAGAAAAACTTTTGCTGCACAATTTTTTCTATAGAAAGCCCTATATTGCACAACTTTTTCTATAGGAAAACTGATGTTGCTCAACTTTTTCTACAGAAAAATTGATGTTGCACAACTTTTTCTATAGAAAAACTGATATTACACTACTTTTTCTATAAAAAAACTGATTTTGCACAACTTTTTCTATAGAAAAACTGATGTTGCACTCAACTTTTTCTAAAGAAAAACTAATGTTCAACAATTTTTTCTTTAAAAAAACTGATGTTACACAAGTTTTTCTATAAAACAACTAATGTTTATCAACGTTTTCTATAGAAAAACTTATGTTTCACAACTACTTCTATAGTAAAACTTATGTTTCGCAAACTTTTTTTTATAGAAAAACTGATGTTGCCCCACCTTTTTTATGAAAAACTAATGTTTCACAACTTTTTCTATAGAAAAACTAATGTTTCACAACTTTATAGAAAAACTTATGTTGCACAACTTTTTTTTATAGAAAACCTTATTTTGCACAATATTTTCTATAGAAAAACTTATGTTGCAAAACTTTTTCTATAGAAACTTATGTTGTACAACTTTTTCTATAAAAAAACTGATGTCTCACAACTTTTTCTACAGAAAAACTGATGTTGCACAACATTTTCTATAGAAAAACTGATGTTGCATAACTTTTTCTATAGAAAAACTGAGGTTGCACAACTTTTTCTATAGAAAAACTGATGTTGCACAACTTTTTCTATAGAAAAACTGATGTTGCACAACTTTTTCTATAGAAAAACTGATGTTGCACAACTTTTCTATAGAAAAACTGATGTTACACTACTTTTTCTATAAAAAAAAAAACTGATTTTGCACAACTTTTTCTATAGAAAAACTGATGTTGCACGCAACTTTTTCTAAAGAAAAACTAATGTTCAACAATTTTTTCTTTAAAAAAACTGATGTTACACAAGTTTTTCTATAAAACAACTAATGTTTTTCAACTATTTCTATAGAAAAACTAATGTTTCACAACTTTATAGAAAAACTTATGTTGCACAACTTTTTTTATAGAATACCTTATATTGCACAACATTTTCTATAGAAAAACTTGTGAAAAAATTTTTTTATAGAAAGACTAATGTTGTACAAATTTATCTATAGAAAAACTAATGCTTCACAACTTTTTCTATAGAAAAACAAATGTTTTACAACGTTTACTATAGAAAAACTAATGTTTCACAACTTTTTCTAAAAAAAAACTAATGTTTAACAACTTTTTCTAAAGTAAAACTAATGTTTCAAACTTCTTCAAAAAAAAAAACTAATGTTTCACAGCTACTTCTATAGAAAACTAATGTTTCACAACTTTGTCTATAGCAAAACTGATGTTGGACACCTTTTTGTGTAGAAAACTATTGTTGCACCACTTTTTCTATAGAAAAACTAATGTTGCAAAACCTTGTTTCTATAGAAAAACTTATGTTGCACAACGTTTTCTATAGAAAAATTTATGTTGCACAGCTTTTTATATAAAAAAACAAATGTTGCACAACTTTTCCTATACAAAACCTTAAATTTCATAACTTTTTCTATAAAAAAAACTTATGCTGCACAGTTTTTCTACAGAAAAACTTTATTTACGGATAAACTTATGTTGCAGAACTTTTTCTATAGAAAAATATATGTGACATAAATTCTTCTCTTAAAATAAATATGTTGCCCAACTTATTAAGGAGAACAATATATATTGCATATATTTTTTTTCTGTTCAAATATGAACATCATATTACAACTTTAAATTTTAATATTTGGGAGTACAATTTAAATAAATAATTAAAAAATTTCGTCGAAAAAACTTAAGGTTTCCCTTGTTGCAATAAACAAATAAAATTTTTATTTTACTCCCTACACTTGTATATATTTCATCTACTTTAATCAGGAATAAGTTGTAATTCTATCCATTATTTATGCCACCCCTTGACTCTCATACTTTCCATAAAATAGTTTTTTGTGTTGCAAGAGTATAAATTTAACAGGAGTAAGTAATTCTATAAAATATTAACTTCCACTTTCTTCAAGAACACACAAGTTAAGTTTTTGGGAGGGTTTGGGAATGTGGAAACAAAGTTTCTGGTCTTACCATCTTGCGGCTGGTTTGAAAAAGGAGATGAAGATATAAAAACAACTGCATCCTTTCAATGGTGTGGGTAGTTGATGGGGGTTTCTTAGTCATTTCTTCTACAAGGATTGCACATTTTCCTTTTCTTTCGATGCTTTTTTTTTGTCGAATTCCAAGAAAAACTAAAAAAAGGCGCGCAATTTTCTTTAAAGTTTTCTTCTCAGTTCTTGAGAGCTGCGTTTGTTGCAATGTCTTAAGAACTTGCTAATAAAAGATGAAAGCCTGGTCATCATACAGCAAAAAATTCAACTGCATTTTTTAGCATCTTTTTGCCAAGGGTTTGAATGCGTTATTGTTTATAAGGATTCTTGAAGGAAAAGTATCATCCAAATGCAACCACAAAAGTTTAAAAAGAAATGCACATTTTTTTTGTAAATCATACGCTATATAGTTTTTCTTATTTTAAAGTGCAGTACAAGCTACATTTGAAATAGTTTGGAGAGAACAACATTTAGAACTTGGAAAAAAAAACTAAAAGTTTAAACAAGAATTTTATCCTCTCGATAAAATGCTTTTATATGTATCATCGTCATCATCATCTACTCGACTACTGTTTAAGTATTGTTCAAAGTGTAGATACATTTCTATATATTTTGGCTGTATAAGTGAAAAGAGCGATTTAGATGCACTTGTCGTTGTTGTCGCTGTTCTTCTAAAATCTAAGCCAGCGAACCCAACCACCACCACCCCATCATCATTTTTGCACGACTCCGACTCCAACTCGTTGTTTGGGTGTTCTTGTACAATTTCTCTATCATTTTGCCGCTGCATTCTGACTCTTTGTACGTTTTTGCATTTCATGTTCGCTATATCTCAGGCTCTCAAATTTATATAGTATCAACATCTACATTGCGATTCCTTTTCAAATGCAACAAAAACAAAAATCTGCGACCGACATCAACAATAATTTGCAGACTCTAGCAAAAGTTTTCGCGTCTCTATTCGCCTAGTAATAAATGGTGGCAAAAATTAGGGTGTTTTTGTATTAGAAAATTTCTATATTCTAGGATTTTCTTGCTTTTGTTGTTTTTGTCATCATCAAATAGATATTTCATGCAACAGCAACAACTACAACTACACATAATATGCAACAAAAGAGACGCGTATCGATTTTATCTGCGCTTCTGTTAAATGCAGCAGCATTTAAACGTAACGCACTTCTCTGCATTTTCTTTGTGCTTATATGTTAGCGTGTGTTTGTGCGTCTGTGTTAAAGTGACGTCGTTGATTGTCTGCGAGTTTTCTAATTTTCAAATTCTTTTAGCGTTTATGTGGCAGCATCACAAGAATGTAGCGAAAATATTACTCATTTTGCTCGTTTGCCAAAGTGCTCATATAAAACGCATTTTTAATAAATGCGTTTACGGATTTTCTGCAATTTAAGACACTTTATGGCTTTTCATTAAATAGTCGAGACAAAATTACAAGTCCTTAACGATTCCTGTTTTTCGCCATTTTCTTTAAAGGACTATTTAATTTTTAAGGCATTGTTAAGTTGTAAATCAGATTAATAGCTCCATATCCTGAACAAGTATTTCTTAATTAGCTTAAATTAGTTCTTCGAAGTCGTTATTTTTCCTACCGAAAGAGGTTTATTTCGAATGGAAACTTTTAAAAATTTCTATTTTTCCATAGAAAGTTTTTATAAATTTCTTACTTTTTCAGAAAGTTTCCCAAAAATTTCATATTTTTCAAAAATTTTATATTTTAAAAATATTCTTATTTTAAAAAATTTCTTATTTATATAGGAAATTTTTTCGAAAATATCTTATTTTTATGGAAATTTTTCAAAAATTTCTTATTTTTGCAGGAAATTTTTCAAAAATTTTTTATTATTATAGGAAATTCTTTAAAAATTAAATATTTACAGGAAATTTTTCGAGAATTCAATATTTATAGGAAATTTTTCGAAAATTGTCTATTTATAGGAAATTTTTCGAAAATTGACTATTTAAAGGAAAATTGACTATTTATAGGAAAATTTTCGAAATTTGACTATTTATAGGAAAATTTTCAAAAATTGACTATTTATAGGAAATTTTTCGAAAATTGACTATTTATAGGAAATTTTTTAAAACTTGACTATTTATAGAAATATTTCGAAAGTTGAATATTTATATTAATTTTTTGAAAATTTTATAGGAAATTTTTCAAAAATTTACTTTTTATAATCAATTTTTTAAAAATTTACTTTTTGTAGTAAATTTTTAAATTTGTATAGAAAATTTTTCAAAAATTTTTTTTAGGAAATTTTTTGAAAAGTTAATTTTTATAGAAAATTTTTAAAAAATTGTCTTTTTATAGGAAATTTTTCGAAAATTGACTTTTTATAGGAAATTTTTTGAATTGACTTTTTATAGGAAGTTTTTTGAATTGAATTTTTCAAAAATTTCCTATTTTTATAGCAAATTTTTTCATAAAATTTCTTTTTTATAGGAAATTTTTCAAAAATTTTTTATTTTTATAGGAAATTTTTCAAAATTATCTTATTTTTATAGGAAATTTTTCAAAAATTTCTAATTTTTATAGGAAGTTTTTGAAATATTTCTTATTTTTTTTAGAATTTTTTTTAAAAATTTCTTATTTTTATAGGAAATTTTTCAAAAATGTCTTATTTTTATAGGATTTTTTCAGAAACTTTTTTTTAAAAATTTCTTTTTTTTATAATAAAGTTTTCAAAAATTTCTTATTTTTATAGGAAATTTTTCAAGGATTTCTTATTTTGATAAGAAATTCTTCAAAAATTTATTTTTTTTATTGCAAATTTTTCAAAAATTTCTTATTTTTATTGGAAATTTTTGAAAAAAATTTTTATGTTTATAGGAAATTTTTCAAAAATTTCTTATTTCTATAAATTTTTTTTTTAAACGTCATATATTTATTTTTTTTCAAAAATTTCTTATTTTTATAGAAAATTTTTCAAAAATTTCTTATTTTTATAATTGTTTTTTAAATTTCATATTTTTATTTTTTTCAAAAATTTTTTATTTTTATAGAAAATTTTTCTTTTTTTATGGGAAATTTTTTAAAAATTTCTTATTTTTATAGGAAATTTTAATAAAATTTCTTATTTTTATAGGAAATTTTAATAAAATTTCTTATTTTTATAGGAAATTTTAATAAAATTTCTTATTTTTATAGGAAATTTTAATAAAATTACTTATTTTTATAGGAAATTTTCCAAAAATTTTCTATTTTTACAGGAAATTTTTCTAAATTTTTCTATTTTTATAGGAAAATTTTCAAAAATTTTCTATTTTTTATAGGACATTTTTTAAAAATTTCTTATTTTTTAAAGGAAATTTGTAGAAAAATTTCCTAATTTTTAAAGGAAATTTTTAAAAAATTTCTTATTTTTATAAGAAATTTAAAAAAAATTTCTTATTTTGAAAAGAAATTTTTAAAAGATTCCTTATTGAAAATTTTTAAAAAATTTCATATCTTTATAGGAAATTTTTCAAAAATTTATTATTTTTATAGTAAAATTTTCAAAAATTTCTTATTTTTATAGAAATTTTTTAAAAAATTTCTTATTTTTATTGGAAATTTTTATTTTTAAATATATTATTTTTTAAGGAAATTTATTCTTATAAAAAATTTTTAGCTTTTTTTTAACTTTAAATGAATATTTTATTTCTCTATGAAAATTTTCAAAAATTTCTTATTTTTATAAAAATTTTCTTTTTTTTATAGGAAATTTATCAAAATTTTCTTATTTTAACATGAAAATTTTTAAAAATTTCTTATTATTATAGAAAATTTTTCAAAAATTTCTAAATTTTAAAGGAAATTTTCAAAAAATTTCCTATTTTCATACGAAATTTTTCAAAAATTTCATATAGTTTTCAGAAAAAATTCCAAAATTTCTTATTGTTATAGGAAATTTAACAAAAATTTTTTATTTTTAAAGAACATTTTTCAAAAATTTCTTATTTTTTTATAGGAAATTTTTCAAAAATTTCTTATATTCTAGAAAATTTACTATTTAATCTAAGTCTTAGTCTGTGCCTTAGTCTTAGAACATTTACAAAAAAAAATTATAATTTGTTACAAAGTATTATTTTTGCAAACTTTGGCAAATCGGATGTTGCTCATATAAATAAGTAGAACATATTTTATTACTTTCCACTTGAAATTTATTATGACGCTCAATTTGAATCAAAAGTTATCGTAAAAAATGTAAATACAACCAGAAAAATGAAAACTTTGTGGATATGAACCAACAACCCATTTATTCCTCAACTAATTCTTTATATTTTTTCGCTGCTTTATTGTAATTCATTTTATTATACCCTACACCAACTTAACTGTTTGTGAGGGTATTATAAGTTTGTGCTGATGTTTGAAACACACAGAAAAATTTTTCTTTTATTCACCTGTAAGTTGTAATACTGATAAAAGATCGACTAGAATCTTTCCCTCCAATATATCTAGAAAATATATTTATATAGAAAACATTTTAACATTATTTTTAGATGATAATCCGTTAGTTTTAAAAAGTATTACAATTTGAGATTAGACAATTTCTATGTGTAGATCAGCGTTCGTCATAACCCCGCCCGTGGGCTCTTATTCGTTTTTATTTCCACTTAAATGTGGTGTAGGGTATTTATTACACTTGTATGTTTCTATGTTGAGCCAGGACAAACCAACACGTACTCATAAATCCAGACGCAGTTGACGTTGTAAATTGTAGTGGAAGGGAAGTAGTTTTTGTTTTTCAACAATGTTGCACATTATAAAGGATTTTCTTTTTATTTTTATGTGATAGTAAAATATTTAAATGCATACGCACATAAACATGTTACGAATAAATATTTCGTTGTTTGTAAGTTTCGGTTTTTTGCTTTTTAGCAAATCAAAAGGATAAATACACATACTCGTACTTGCACATACACATGCACCCGAATACGAACAAAATACACACACAAATAACTATTAAAATATACAAAATGTGTTTAAATATTATAAACATTTTTTTGTTTGTTTTTATAGTTTTCCTATAAACTTTTTCCGAATGCTTTTATTTTATTCGTGCAACATTTTACAACCGGAATGTTGCATATTTTATTTTACAAAATTTCTAAAAGGGCGATAGATCGAACGAATGCTTGACAGGACAGCAAGAAATGGGTGCGTTCTGAAGGGAGGGGAGACATACTCAAATTGTAGCACATTGCAACAGTTTGTGTTTGTTGCAACAAAAAATTCAAGTGTGCCTAGTCCTTGTTCAAGAAGCCCACTTTTATTTGCTCATTTGTGCTACTTGTGTGTTTGTGTGTATATGTTTAAGTGTTTGCCATTTTTATATAATTTTTATTTATTTATTTAAGTTAGTTTGAGTTTTCTTATTGTCGGTCATAAAACATTAAATGTTGCCATTGAGTTGTGCAATGACCACCCCGAAGTAACAATAAATGTTGCACGTAACGTAACTACAGTGAGCTCCGAACAGAACAAATGGTTGAAAAATAATAAAATGAATGAAATGCATTTGCACTCAAACATTCACTTAAACCCATTGGAAGTAGTCAGGAGGCACTTGGCATTCGTCCTCCAAAGTCTTGCAACATGCCGAGTGACTACAGCCAAATAGCTTTAATAGCAACAATTCCAACAAAAACAAGAGTCTCAACACCAATAACAATATTACGGCAAGAAAATATAAGAAATTCAACTAAAGGTTATAAAAATTAAATGGAATTAAAAACAGTAAAACAAATGAAAACAAGTTGCATAAACATTTAAGTGGAATATTGTTGCATGCTACATGAAAATTTAGTTTTTATTCGAAAATTTACTATTTATAGGAAATTTTTCGAAAATTTACCATTTTTAGGAAATTTTTTGAAAAGTTAATTTTTATAGAAAATTTTTAAAAAATTGTCTTTTTATAGGAAATTTTTCGAAAATAGACTTTTTATAGGAAATTTTTTGAATTGACTTTTTATAAGAAGTTTTTTGAATTGAATTTTTATAGGAAAATTTTCAAAAATTGACTATTTATAGGAAATTTTTCCAAAATTGACCATTTATAGGAAATTTTTTAAAATTGACTTTTTATAGGAAGTTTTTCCAAAATTTACTTTTTATAGGAAATTTTTAGAAAATAGACTATTTATACGAAATTTTTCGAAAATTAACTAAATATTATAGGATTTTTTTTCAAAAAATGGCTATTTATAGGAAATTTTTCGAAAATTGACTATTTATTAGGAAATATTTTGAAAATTTACTATTTATATAAAATTTTTCAAAAATTAACTATTTATAGGAAATTTTTCGAAAATTGACTATTTTTAGAAAATTTTTCAAAAAATTACTATTTATAGCAAATTTTTTGAAAATTGAAAATTTATAGCAAATTTTTCCAAAACTTAATATTTATAGGAAATTTTTCAAAAATTGAATTTTTATAGGAAATTTTTCAAAAATTGACTAATTAAAGGAAATTTTCGAAAATTTACTAATTAAAGGAAATTTTCGAAAATTTACTTTTTATAGGAAATTTTTCGAAAATTGACTAAGACATAGACTAAGACATTAACTAAGACATAGACTAAGACATAGCCTAAGACATAGACTAGGAGATAAACGAAGACATAGACTAAGACGTAGACTAAGGCATATACTAAGATAGACTTTTTCATAGACTATGACATTCGAAAAATTTCCTACAAAAAATCAATTTTCGAAAAACTTCCTTTAAAATTTCAATTCTGGAAAAATTTCCTATTAAAAATTTATTTTCAAAAAATTTTCTATAAAAAGTCAATTTTTGAAAAATTTCCTAAAAAGTAAATTTTTGGAAAATGTTCTAAACAAGACAAATTTTGAAAAATTTCCTAAAAAATCAAATTTTTCAAAAATTTCGTAAAAACGTAAATTTTTAAAAAATTTCCTAAAAACGTAAATTTTTCAAAAATTTCCTTAAAAAAAAGTCAATTTTTGAAAAATTTTCGAAAAAGTCAATTTTAGAGAAATTTCCTATAAAAAGTTAATAAGAAGTCAAATTTTAAAAAATTTCCTTTAAAAAGTCAATTTTCAAAAAATTTTTAAAAAAAGTAAATTCTGGAAAAATTTCCTATAAAAAGTCAATTTTCGAAAAATTTCTTAGAAAAAGTCAATTTTCGAAAAATTTCACGTATTCGAAAAATTTCCTATAAATAGTCAATTTTCAAAAAATTTCCTATAAATAGTAAATTTTCAAAAAATTTCCTATAAATAGTCAATTTTCGAAAATTTTCTTATAAATAGTAGATTTTTGAAAAATTTCGTATAAAAAGTCAATTTTCGAAAAATCTCCTATAAATAGTCATTCTTCGAAAACTCTCCAATTAAAGGTTAATTTTCGAAAATTTTTCTATAAATAGTCAATTTTAGAAAAATTTCCTATAAAAAGTCAATTTTCGAAAAATTTTCCATAAAAAGTCAATTTTCGAAAAATTTTCTATAATTTCCTATAAAAGTCAATTTTTGGATAATTTCCTATAAAAAGTAAATTTTTGAAAAATTTCCTATAAATAGTCAATTTTTGAAAAATTTACTAAAAATATTAAATTTTCGAAAAATTTCCTGTAAATAGTCAATTTGTGAAAAATTTCCTAAAAATAGTAAATTTTCGAAAAATTTCCTATAAATAGTCAATTTTTGAAAAATTTCCTAAAAATAGTAAATTTTTGAAAAATTTCCTAAAAATAGGAAATTTTCGAAAAATTTCCTATAAAAAGTTAATTTTTGGAAAAATTTTCTATAAAAAGTTAATTTTTTTAAAAATTTTCTATAAAAAGTAAATTTTAAAAAAAATTCCTTTAAGAAGTTGATTTTCGAAAAGTTTCTTATAAAAAGATAATAATCAAAAAATTTCCTATAAAAAGTAAGTTTGCGAAAAATTTCCTATAAATAGTAAATTTTTGAAAAATTTCCTATAAATAGTAAATTTTCGAAAAATTTCCTATAAATAGTAAATTTTCGAAAAATTTCCTATAAATAGTAAATTTTCGTAAAAATTTCCTATAAACAGTCAATTTTCGAAAAATTTCATATTAACAGTAAATTTTCAAAGTCCTGTCCTGTAAATTGCCAATTTTCCAAAAATTTTCTATAAATAAATTCCAAAAATTCCGTTAGGTATTTAATTTTTATAAATTTGGTTTTTCATGGTACTTTTTAAACGCCCCACTCCTTGTTTTAAAGCACTTATTTCCTTCCCATAAACTTAAAGGACCGAACAAATTTCTGTAAATACGCACATCTTGAACTTGGTTTATATGCAATAAAAAATAGTTGTAATATAAAAAAAAGTAAAAATGGAAATAAACGCAATAAAATAAAGAAATAAATAAAGAAATTCATGCATTAAACAAGTCGCAACTAAAGAAGAAGGAAATAAAATATTTATTTGCAAAAATGTATTCACACAAATGCATGCCACACCGCCCGCCCATGCAACAAAATAATCACTAAGACTAAATGAGTAGCTTCTTGTAACAAATTTTGAATTTTCACTAAAAACAAAATTTTTTTAATGGAAATTTAAATTTTTAATCAAAAATTTATTATCAGTGAAAATTTCGATTTTCTTTTAAAATTCAAATTTGTATTTTTTAATACCACCCTAATTTTGAACATGCATAAATGCAATAATAAAAAATATAAAAGAAAAGAAAAAAACTAAACTGCATGTTATAATCATTTTATTACAACTCCATAGTAAAATCTACTTTGTTGCCGAAAGGATTCACATAGAAAATTTTTATAATAAAAAGTAAAATAATCTTAAATGTGGACACATCAAAATTGGAATGCATTTTATTTTTCTAAATTTTGAGTTACAAAGTTGTTGATTTTATTGTTATGTCTTTTACTTTTTTCTTTTTAAAACTTAGATTTTTAGACACTAAACTAAACTTTAGTAGAGTCTGAAATTCTTTAAAATTCAATGAGCGGAAGAAGTTCTTTAATCGTTGAAACAAAATTTTATTTTATCATAATCAAACAAATACAATGTTGTGTTAAGGTGGCAATAAAATACAAGTTGCCAGTAAGTGTTGGGGTTCGATGGCTGGATATATGGTTGCATGGGTGTAAAGTTGAAAGTTTTTCTTTTTTTCCCCAATGTCCACTTTTATGGTTAATTTTGATCGTAAAAACTAAAGCTAATTTAAAATTTTTATTAAATTATAAAAAGTTGTAGGAATTAGGAAAAATACAAAATTAATCTTTCTTTTATTATAACTCTAAAATTTCAATTGCCTCAAAATTTTATAATTTCCAGTAAAAATTTGTTAACTTGTTTTGTTAGAGCTGGCTCTAACATTTGTAATGACTATTTTTCTTGCCGTCTTTAGAAATTTAATGATCTTAAATGGTGTCTTCTTAAAATAAAATTGTTACCTCTTAAAATTTTCTTATTACTCTGTTATTAACTTTTTAAACTTTTATTCCTTTAAATGAGTTTGTTGCTCTTCGCTTTTATTAGCTTCATTTCGTTTGCATGCGATTATTGATACAATGTTGCTCAACATTTTGATTATTTATAATTAATAAATTATTGTCTTCAACAAGTTTCACATAAACAAAATCACGAAAATATTGTAAATCGTTATGAAAATTAGGGGATTTTTTGTAAAGTTATAAATAGGTAAGATTAAAGTAAACAAGGGAAGAGTTAATGTTTTTTGTGAAGATTTTTATTTTTAATCCCTTAAGTAGATATGACGAAGAAGAATCCTCAAACAGTTCTAACTCCTATAGTCCTAATGTTCCGGAATCAGGATTTAAGCCCCTTAATGCCAAGAATTTTAGTATCAATTTAATGAAATTTTATAGAATTTTTATTACACAGTACGACAGTGGTTGGTACACATGAGAAATGTTAACAGAATATGAAAATAGGCTTAAAATAAAGATATACGTACCTCGGCGTCAGAATTTTAAGATTTTAAAGATTCGAAGGACGGTGGAGGTTCACTTGTAACGTAATACTATTATTAAAAGTTCTATAAAATTAGAATGGGTGAACCGATTTAAATACTTGAGACATTTGGATTTGTTTTTTCCGCTAGATGGCGCTTTAGCTTTCATGTAAAGTTAAAAAATATCCAAAAAAGTAATGACAAACTTAGAAACGATCGACCGCCATATGGTTCAAATCCCAGACGACTTCTTTTAATTTTTTCTAATTGCAGAATTGTATTTTTAATGAACATTTTTTGTATATTTTTTTAATTTTGAAAATTAAAACATTAAAATTAAAGCGTCATCTAGCGGAAAAAAATGTTTATTTTCAAATCCAAATTTAATTGTTATAGAACTTTTTATAATAGTATTACGTTACAAGTGAACCTCCACGGTCCTTCGGATCTTTAAAATCGATTTTCTTAAAATTCTGACGTGCTACAGCAAAACGCCGAGACACGTATTTCTTTATTTTAAGCCCATTTTCATATTCTGTTAACATTACTCATGTGTACCAAAAATTTGATTTGGTCGTACTGTGTAATATAAAAATGTTCCACTTCCATATATTGATCTGACCTATGGTCCATTTGAAAAGTCCCATGAAAAAGAGAGTATACCGCTTTTAATCTAAAACGGAAGCAACTAATGGAGACGGTCATCCAATGAGAGAAAGTTAAGGCACTCACACGTGCTCATGAAATGTATGTTTGTTTGTGCGTTTATGTATTTTTCTTTGTTCTTTATCCACTTTTATTTCACTTTTGGGAAAACAAAACGCATAAAATGCAATATTTTTATATTAAAGAGTCTTTAGTGCGACAAAAATTACCAAAAATGTCGTAAATCTGAAGGCACGTCTGATAAGGAATTTAACTATCTATGGGATAATTTTAAATTAAGGAAACATCTTTTGCATTTCGGGCATCTGCCCAGAAGTTCCAACGCTGAAAGGGATATCACTTATCATGTATTGACCCCTTTCTGATTCCATTTCGAAGATCCTAGAAAATTATCCCAACATTGAAATCATTGTTGCTGGTGATTTTAATGTTCATAATTCTTTTTGGATTCAACATTCGAGCCACACAACTTCTGAGGGCCAGTATGTTGAGCTTTTGGCCGCGCATGATCACCTAGAGCAATTAGTGAATGAACCAACACATATTGCATGTGTTGAAGGGCACCAACACAACACTTTTGACCATTTCCTTACTTCACATCCTGACAAGCATGAAGTAAACCCAGTAAGAACAGTGTCAAACGTTTGAAATATGATGACTTTTACATTTGATATCAAACGTTTTTTCAAACTTTTTTCAAACCGGAACAGATGTTTGAGATTCACATTCATTTTCAAATGAATGTTCATTTGAGAATAAACTTTTGAAAAATGATAGTTTCTCAAATTGATAATAAAGGTTATTCTCAAATCATTATCAAACCCTAAGATGATTTGAGAATAATTTGAAAAATAGTGTTATATAAATTTGATATCAAACCTTATTTCAAACTTTTTTCAAACATTAAAAAAAAAATAATTTATGTTAAAAAAATGCATGTTTAAGATATTTTAACGGAATGGCATTGCATTTCAAAGAAATTCGTTATTTCTTTCGGATTTTTTAAAATTTAACCATATTTGACCATAAAACCTTGCTTAAAAAATGTCAAGATTAAAAATTCAATAATATTCAAATGCATAAGTAAATTTTCTTTGTTTCTTAAAATTTTTTTTACCTAACAATAAAAAAAATATATTTTAAGCAAAACAATTCAAATATGATGCACCGTTTTCAAAAACAAAATAAAAAAACTCAAAAATATCAAAAATACAACGCCATTTTATTTATATTCCACATGTGGATGATATCCACATTTGAAAACCCTTTGAGAATGAGGTTTGATAATGATTTGAGAATAAAGGCATTTCTAAATTTGAGAATAAAGTCCCCTTTTTGTTGAGAACGCTATTATTCTCAAATCAGTATCAAACGTTTGACCTTTGAAAAAAGATTTATTTTCAAATCATCCTCAATTTGAGAATAAACCTTTTTTCTTACTGGGATATTAGCAGAGATGCTTTTATGTGACGTTGAAGGATCGGCGATACTGTGGCACCCATTTGTACATAAAATATGGGAGGAGGAAGCTCTGCCAGCCTCCTGGAGTGAAGGTATACTAGTCAAAATACCAAAAAAAGGGTGACTCCAAAGACTGCAATAACTACAGGGGAATAACACTTCTTCCAATACCGAGCAAAATACTATGTCGAGTAATTTGAAATAGAACGTTTGACGCAGTTTCTGAAACACCCCGCGGAAATCAGTTTGGGTTCCGAGTGAATAGATCTTGTGTTGATCTAACCAACACAGTAAGAATAGTACTGGAAAAATGTGATGAATTCCACACCCCCATTTACCTAGCGTTTATCGACTTTATGAAGGCATTCGACAGTGTCAATATTTAGGGGCTTTCTATGGAGAATTTTAGAAAACCGTAACATTTCAACGACAATTCTGAACTTAATTCGGGCAATGTACGTGGACTTTAAATGTCGGGTTCTACAAAAAGGTAAATTGTCTAATCTGTTCGAAGTTACTACTGGAGTAAGACAAGGATGTATCTTATCACCCATACTTTTTATCCTTGTTATCGACAATATAATGCGCGCGGCACTGAATGGTAGACGTGGTATCCAATGGACACCCTTTAAACAACTCGAGGACTTGGAATACGCCGATGACGTATGTCTTCTAAGCCAAAGCTCAGGCCACCTTCAAGAAAACACTAGCGCGATTACTGTTGAATCTCGGGCAGCTGGGCTGGAAATCAATATTTCCAAGACAAAGATTATGCCTGGAGGCTATGGCGCAAACCCGTCGCCACACATCAATGTGGATAACGAGGTCATTGGATGTGTAGGTACCTTTAATTATCTTGGTAGTTTGTTATCTACAAAAGGTGGCGCCGACGAGGATATTGAAACGCGTATTAATAAGGCAAAATCTGCATTCGGCATTCTCCGAGCAATTTGGAAATCTCGGCAAATATCAACAATAACTAAGTTACGAATATCTTATCTTATATTCTTAAACGAGCAATAATTGTATATATATATATATATAGAATGGCTATCTCGAAAACGGCTCTAACGATTTTGATAAAATTTGGACAGTGGGTATCTTTTTTGATGTATAGGTCGAAGAAGAAGGGACTTTTGGAACTTTTACCTCTAAGAGGGTAAAAACGGGTTAAAAAGGGAAAAAATCGAAAACGCTATGTCTCCTAAAGTAATAGGTATAGAAACAAAATTAAAATTACGTTTTAAACAGCTTTGAAAATAAGCGGACAGGTGTTTGGTACTTTTTTGAAACTATGTCCGATAGGGGATAAAAAAGGGTGAAAATAGTTTTTTTGGCACCTTTTTAACCCACTCTTATATTTTAAACTAAAGAATATAGAAAGAAACTTGGTACTGCAACCAATAGATGTAAAAAAAACATGAAACACGTATTTGGTACTTTTTTGATTTTGGAGCCAAAATTGGTAAAAAAGGGATAAAATGATAACTTAACATCTCCAAAGTAATATGAATAGGAACATTATACATTATGTTAAATGCGTTTTAAAAAAATGTACCGAATTCAATTGGCACCAAAAAAGTACCAAATATACATATGGAACTTTTAGAAATTAAGGAATAAAAAGGGGGAAAAATTAGTATTATTTTAAACAAATGAATGTTTGTCTGTATGTATGTTCTTTATAGAATAGTAAACTGTGAATTTGATTGTGTTATGCTCTTTAGCGAAGATGTTGCGGATAAGCCGGCGAAGGTTTTAAAGTTGATAAGACTAATTTCCGACAGATGGCGCCACTGAAAATTACTAAAAATTAATTAAATCGTAAACTGTACATCTGATCATGCTATGATCTTTAGCAAAGTTGTAGCGCATGAGCCGACGAAGGCTTTTTAGTTGGTATGAATAATAATAAGAAGGTTTATGAATTGGAATAAGCAAAGTCCGACAGGTGGCGCCACAGAAAACTACTCAAAATGAATTAAATCGTAAACTGTACATTTGATCAGACTATAATCTTTAGCAAAGTTGTTGCGCATGAGTCGACAGAGGTTTCTGTTGATATGAATAATTTCCAAAATTATTCAAAATGAGTTAAACTGTAAACTATACAAACTATGTGTTGGTCGGACAAAATAAATCAAATAATTCAAAATTAACTGAATATTTCTACAATGTCTTTCCTCTAAATTTATTTTAGCACTTTATAATATAAAATATATAAAAACTTTTAAATTTTCCTCAAAATGCTTATCATAAAGCTCCGAGCAAGGCTCGGTCTACCAGGTACTATAACTTAAATGTCAAGTCCATCATGTATTACGGCTGCGAAACTTGGAAACCTTTGTAAACAAATGCTTGCGGCAAATCCTTAATATATGGTGGCCAAATCGCATAAGAAATGAAGATCTTTTAAACGCTACAAACCAAATCCCTTCTTCTATAGAGGTATGTCAACGGAAATGGCGGTGGATAGGCCACACACTACGAATGCTAAATACCAATATTGCTCGACAAGCGCTTCGTTGGAATCCACAAGGAAGCGACCGTCGTGTTGGTGCACCTGCTAGAACGTGGAGAAGGTCAATTGATGCGGAGTTACAAGCAGTAAACTATTCATGGAATGATGTATGCCTAACATCTGCCAGTAGAGTTCGATATAAAAGGATGATTGAGGCCCTATGCTCCACTGGGAGTCAAGGATAACAGAAGAAGAATATAACACTCTTACTTGTTATACCCTTCACCACCATAGGTGGAAAGGGTATTATAAGTTTGTGCTAATGTATGTAACGCATGGAAAAATTTGTCTTAGCATACCAATAGGCTTAGAATCACGTTCTGAGTCGATTTAGCGATGTCCGTCCGTCCGTCTGGCTGTACGGCTGGACCCCCATGTAAAGCTTGTAATCAAACTACAGGTCGCAATTCTAAAGATAATTTGATGAAATTTGGCACAGATCATTTTTTGATAATGGGACCATGGCTATTGAAATTCGTCAAAATCGCTCCATTATTTATGGTACCTCCCATAGGTCCCACTTCCCGGAATTGATATATTGGCCACAAATATCAATATTTTTTCATGAAATTTAAATCAAATACTGCTCATGTCAAAATTTCGTTAAAATCGGTCCACATTTGACCATAGCTCCCATACTAACTTTTCTTTAAAAACGCCCTAAATGAGACAAAAATCACGAAAAAGCTCGTAAATCTGAAGATAATGGGAATTTTAAGTTTATTTTTTACATACATAATTTTGGAAACGAGTGTAATCAATTTGCCAAATTTCGGTACATTTGATCCTAGCTCTCATATAAGTCCAAATGTCGGAAGCATCTTAAATATAAAAGTTTTGAGAAAATGTTTGTATGATGGCAAAATTTAGCAAATATTTGTCTTTATACAGAAAAAATAACACTTTTGACCTTAGCGGTGAAGGGTACCATATGGTCGGGCTTGACCGACTATAGCACTTTCTTACTTGTTACAACTAAATTTAATAAAATTACTTGATAAAATTTAATGTAGCAAATTATGAAGAAGAATTTTCACATTTAAAATGGAAAGCTTGATTTTGATTTTAGCCCATGACTTTTTGGGCAAAACATTTTACAATTCGTCCTTGCTTACGATTTTGACAAGAAAAAATTGACCCACTCTAATGTTCATGTTGTTATTATTTTTTATTCTATTTCGGTTGCATCTTAATCATATTCCGGAAATGAATTTATATTTTTTTTTGATATTTCTTTAAAATGTTAGTGTTTATGTAGAAAACTCCTCATCTACATTTAATATATTTAAGTACATATTTAGATACAATGCAATAACTGTCTGTCCCTCTGTGTCTGTATGTCGATATGCAAATGTATGTCTGTCTGTCTGTCTGTATCTGAGTATTTTATTGTGTTGCATGGTTTGGCTCCGTTTAAATTTCTAAATAAATGTTCCTCACCAATATTTTATTTCGTTTAGGTTTTTTTTTCACTTTTTTCTGTTTCTTATTCTTATATTTTGTACTTTTTTTTGTCTTCACTCACATTAAGTCAAATTTACATATCGACTTAAATAAAACACCGTGTAGAGGAGTAGAAAAAAAGCTCTGTCCGTCAGTCGAGTTCTTTTTTCAAATCGTACAAAATATATGAAAATGAAATACTCGTAACAAATGATGACCACTTGTGCATTATTGTATTTGGAAGCAATAATTTTTGTAAATTTATTTTTTGTTTTTGTTTTAAATTTATATTTTCTTTTTTTTTTTGTAGTATTTGTTGTACCATATAATTTTGCAACTTCAATTAGAGCCTTTTGGTAAATTTTAAATGTTTCTTTGCAATTTTTGCTCTCGGTTTTGTTCATTTGTTTGTAGTTTTTTTTTTACTTTTTTGTTCTGAATATGTTTTTTTTTTCTGTGGCTGCTTTTATACAATTTAGTTTAGTTCTTGGTATTTTTCTTTGAAATCGTCTGCTTTTTGGTTAAATGTGAAAATTTTATACCGCATATTAACATACAAATGTAGTATTTATTGTTTAAGAAATTTGCAATATGATATTCATTTGTAGGCAATCATACAAATGTTTTTCTTTTTTTTCGCTTTTCGTTTCTTTTTTTGTCGATCAATGAGAATTGCAAAAGAAAATGAGAAGTAATCAAATTGAATCATTTAAGAAATTTATATGTATTTAATTTGAACACGATTTCGTTGGGAGAAAGAAAAGGGAAAATCATTAAAATAAATTATTGTTGCCTAAATATTTATTAAAAATTGTTTGGGCGTTTAAACTAAATGACTTTGTACACCCAGACTCAAGCCCTTAACTCTAACTTACGTCAGATACTTAAATTTAGGGCTTACTTATACTAAGTCAGATACAAAGTTATATTCCAATACATGACTTACTTATACATATGTATGTATAATATTCTTTCTTCAGACTAAAACTCACTTAAATTAAAGTCTACTACTCAGACTTACGCCTTATACTCAGAATTAAGGAGTGTTACGGCTAACCACATCCCTAATGCAACAACTAATAAGTTTTTTATTCAGTTTTTTTTCTAATTTTTCTTTTATTTATTTTTAGAACCAACTCGTTCCAAGCTTAGAATATGTTCTGTTAGATCCTAAACATATAAAGAGTATTCCGAATAAAATTTGTAGTTGCCCAGTAAGAACAATGTCAAACGTTTGAAGTATGATGACATTTACATTTGATATCAAACTTTTTTTTCAAAGTTTTTTCAAACCTGAAGAGATGTTTGAGATTCACATTCATTTTCAAATGAGGGTTCATTTGAGAATAAACGTTTGAAAAATGATAGTTTCTCAAATTGAGAATAAAGGTTATTCTCAAATTATTATCAAACCCTAAGATGATTTGAGAATAATTTGAAAAATGGTGTTATATAAATTTGATATTAAACCATATTTGAATGTTTTTTCAAAAAAAAAAAAAAAAAAAAATATGTTAAAACAAGTAAGAAAGTGCTATAGTCGGTCAAGCCCGACCATACGATACCCTTCACCACTAAGGTCAAAGGTGTTCTTTTTCCTGTCTAAAGACAAATATTTGCTTAATATTGCCATCATACAAACATATTCTCAAAGCTTATACATTTAAGCTGTTTCCGCCATTTGGACTTATATGAGAGCTAGGGTCAAATGTGGACCGATTATCTCGAAATTTGGCAAATTGATTACAGTTGTTACAAAAATTATGTATGCAAAAAAATTTTTGAATTTTGTCTAATTTAGTGTGTTTGGAGAAAAGAGTTTGTATGGGAGCTATGGTCAAATGTGGACCGATTTCAACGAAATTTGGTACAGGGATTTAAGTTTACATAAGCAGTATTTGTTTGAAATTTCATGAAAAAATATTGATTTTTGTGGCCAATATATCAATTCCGGGAAGTGGGACCTATGGGAGGTACCATAAATAATGGAGCGATTTTGACGAATTTCAATAGCCATGGTCCCATTATCAAACAAATGATCTTTGCCAATTTTCATCAAATTACCTTTAGAATTACATGGGGGTCCAGCCAGACGGACGGACGGACGGACGGACATCGCTAAATCGACTCAGAAAGTGATTCTAAGCCTATTGGTATACTAAAAGATGGGTCTAAGACAAATATTTCATACATCAGCACAAACTTATAATACCCTTTCCACCTATGGTGGTGAAGGGTATAAAAATTTAATGTTTAAGATATTTTAATGGAATGGCATTGCATTTCAAAGAAATTCGTTCATTCTTTCGGATTTTTTTAAAATTGATCCAGATTTGACCATAAAACCTTGCTTAAAAAAAGTCAAGATTAAAAATTCAATAATATTCATATGCATAAGTAAATTTTCTTTGTTTCTTAAATTTTTTTTTACCTAACAATAAAAAAAATTATATTTTAAGCAAAAGGATTCAAATATGATGCACCATTTTCAAAAACAAAATAAACAAACTCAAAAACATCAAAAATACAACGCCATTTTATTTATGTTCCACATGTAGATGATATCAACATTTGAAAAACCTTTGAGAATGAGGTTTGATAATGACTTGAGAATAAAGGCATTTCTCAGTTTGAGAAAAAAGTCTCCTTTTTGTTGAGAACGCTATTATTCTCAAATCAGCATCATATCAGTATCAAACGTTTGACCTTTGAAAAAAGATTTATTTTCAAATCATCCTCAATTTGAGAATAAACCTTTTTTCTTACTGGGTGGATTAAGTGAAATAAGACTCAATATTGTACGTTCACTCATAAACGCACGGCGGATCTTGTTACTTCATCTGTACAAATGGGTTGTAAAAATACGTGGAATTAGATACTCTTGATGTTCTTGGCATGAGAATTCAATGCGATGTCCGTTGAACTGACTACATTTTTTATGTGTCAAAAGAAGCATTCAAGTGTCTCGGTTTTCTAAAACGGAGAAAGAGATACTTCACTCCATCTGGAATGGAATGCAACTTTCATGTATGAGCCCGTGCTTTTGAAGTTTCTTGACCGAGTGCAGGAGAGGGCGAAGGCGCTTATTGGTGACAGTAGGGTATTCAACCCTATTGACTGACTGGAGCACCGTTGCATTGTGGGTGGTGTGACATTGTTCTATCGTTACTACTTTGGAATGTGCTCTAATGAAATCAGGGAACTCGTTCCCGAAACTCGAATTTTTTTACGCAATACACGTCTATCTGCTAGAACTCATCCCTTAGTCGATTGGCCAGTATATAAAAACTATTCAAAATACTCAAATTTATTGGCATATAAAAAAATTAATTTATAATTTTTTTTTTTTTTTCATAAAAGATTTTACATTTGGTTCTGTCACCTTTTAGGAATGTGTGGTCCACCTGCGCTTAAAATCAATCATGTTCTGGGGCAGATTTCCTGTGTTCTTTAAATAATTTGTTACAAGCGCCCGGTACCTTTCTTTAGTTTGAAGATCTGAACAGTTGGGTGGATTACCGTCTCGTTGTACAGAAATTACATTATTGTTTGAATATCACTCAAGTGCATTTTTTTCATAGTGGCATGATGCCAAATCGGGCCAAAAATATATAAACACTCAGCGTTGTAAAAGCCGTTTTTGTAGGCACTCTGTGTTTATCGTGCGTTCGATCCCTAGTCACGCCAAACGTTAATTTCTTTTAAATTTATTTATTACTATTATTCATAGGCGGTAAGCACTAAAGCATTAATTAACACGCCGTCGATGTAAAAGAAATGAAATTAACTGTAGAACAAAAAGCTTAAATAATGCGTGTACTTTAACAACAGATGGATCAACTTCACTGTTATAAAAATAGACTTGAAGTACAATTACAGTCTTGGATTATTAGTATGTTCTATCTCTTCTTTTAACCACCTTTTACCTCTTAACTATCGCCTTTTACAAGAAAGTATCCCAATTCATATAGGTACTCGTAAAGCACAGGTCTGTATGCTTTAGATTATAGTGAGTACCTACCATTATGAGTCTTTCCTCACGGTTCTTTTAAACACTGGGTGAATTTAGGCTCTCACCAACGCCCCCAGATGAACAGGGTACAATATTGAGATTATTTTATTTAGATATGATCTCCCCGCTAGGGTTAAGTCACCCGGTCGAGTAAAACTGAGGTTGTTCCCGTACAAACGTCTCCACACTTATGAATTTATACGCCCCTGTCAGTCCAATGTGCTTCCTACTAAGCATTAATATAACAACTTACGGCTTCGAGCTAATACATGAGAGTAAAGCTTAGAGCATACCGTAAAAGATACAATATTATGTGTAAAATAAAAAGCTATACAACAACAGATGGCGCCACGTTCTAAACTAGACATGACGCACAGTGGTATTTCTTCATACATCGAAGTTCAAAAAATAGAAGGTGTGATCCTACAACGATCAAATATAGCAAACTCGTTCAGTTTTATATAGATAAGAAAAATTCCAAAAAATGTTGAAATCCGCCAAAATCCTTAAGGTATCCTTAAGGGCCCCTCATTTTTCACCTATTTTTCTTCTTTAATGTACAAGTCGCAATTCCAAACAGAATTTGGTGAGATTCTATTATTAAATATTAATTACTTCAAAAAAGAGGTGTACTAATTTTGGTTGAAATGAGACCACCCCTTAGGGTACCTGTCTTGTACCCTCATTTTTCACCTATTTTTATTTTTGATGTACAATCCGCAATTCTTAACAGAATTTGATGAAATTTGGCACACTTATTTTGGTTGAAATCAGTTGACTCCTTGGGTGCCCGTATTAGACCCCCATTTTTCAAAAATTTTGTTTTAATGTATGAGCCGCAATTTTAATCAGAATTTGAATAAATTGGGCACGTTTATTAATTGATCTTAGAAAGATTAATTCTAATTTTTTTTGAGATCCCTTGACTTTTTGAGATACCTGCCTTAGACCCCCATTTTTCACTTATTATTGTTCTCAATGTATAAGCCGGAATTCTCAAGAGAATATGAAAACAATTGGCACATGTCTATTAGTTTATCCAACAAAGAGCTCGACTAATTTTGGTTGAAATCCGTCCACTCCTTTGAACCCCAATTTTTCACTTATTTTTCTTCTTAATATAAGCCTTAATTCTCAACAGAATTTGATGATACACACATCTAATGGTTAACCCATAAAAGAGCTCTACTAATTTGGATTGAAATCCGTCGACTCCTATGGGACCTACACTTCAATTCAATTTGATTAAAAAGTTACGCCTAAACGACTGCAATACTTTTTGCTTAAATTATGCGTAACAATTTATGTGACTTTTTTCAGAAAATTTTGAACTTTGTTTTACGATCGATAAATTTTGGTGAATTTTTTTCAGAGACCTTAACTGTTATAACTTTTATCGTAAAAGTCATAAAATAAAATTTATTTTTTGACTTTTATTTTTTCGAGCAGAAATAAAAGTTATTTTTGACTCTTATTTTTTCAAGCAAAAATAAAAGTTATTTTTTAACTTTTATTTTTTCGAGCAAAAATAACAGTTATTTTTGACTTTTATTATTTCGAGCATGAATAAAAGTTATTTTTTGACTTTTATTTTTCGAGCAGAAATAAAAGTTATTTTTTGACTTTTATTTTTTCGAGCAGAAACAAAAGTTATTTTTGTTTAAATTCATGATAAATTAATTGAAAATTTTTGTCAAACAAAGATAATTTTTCAGTGAAAATAATTTGCATATGCTCAAAAAATAATGGAGTTGAGTTTCGCAATCATAATTAGGGTTGAAAACACAAAAATAACTTTTATTTCTGCTCAAAAAATAAAAGTCAATAAATAACTTTTATTCATGATCGAAATAATAAAAGTTAAAAATAACTGTTATTTTTGCTCGAAAAAATAAAAGTTTAAAAATAACTTTTATTTTTGCTCAAAAAAATAAAAATCAAAAAATAACTTATTTTTTTTCTAAAACATAAAAATCAGATTTTTAAAAATCATCGCATTTTATGAAAGTTTGGTCCTAGACTATCAAGTTTTATTCTCCGACATTTCCTTGCAGTTGCTTTTTTTAATAAAAAATCCAAAAATAACAGTTATTTTCGGTCCCTGATTTTTTCGCTCAAACTAAAGAAGAGACTTTCACCTTTCACATGGTAATGGTGGGAGCACCGAGCGAATCTTAGGCAACTTAGTTTTTGTCTAAAGCAACGAAAACACTAAATTTTGTAGAGCTTTCTTGATTTCCTGATATCTCCTAAACTATATAAGGGATTAAGTTATTTTCTATTGCAGACTAAGGCCTAGGTTCAATATCTTGATTAAATCAACGTCAAGATTAAAACTGTGAAACTATATTCGAGGCATGAGCTACTGAGTTTGATGAAGAATTTTATCACTTTTCGTTTTAGAGCATCTATCTATTCTCTATAGAACTGCATCGTTAGATTTTCTGAAAGCGGTGATAAAAAATGGCTTTCTTGCAGCAGAAATACCATATATTTCCCCAACAACATTCTAATTGGAACAAGGGATACTTCTCTCTGACAATGAGCTGCATCCGATTCTATTTTTAGACTCATTGAAAGGGACGTACGTTTTAACTCCGGCTCCAAACGGCAAATGCATTAGTGGCAAGCTGAGTTATGAGGTGAACCGCAGCTTTTTGAAAATTTATTTTTTTCAAGTGGGTCTGGCCGGGAATCGAACTTGGGACCTCTGATATGCTAGGCGGATGACTAACCTGCTATATTATTGTTGTGGAACTTCTTAAGGATAAAAGTTATAGTCTTTAAACCTCAAACAGTTTTCTTGCTTGTTGTTAGGATTAATTTGGATTAAACTAAATAGGATAGGAGCAGAAGTTCCTATAATGGAAAATATGAAAAAATGTTGTCTGTAGGATTGGCGCATTAGAAATCTTACGAGCAAACTTGAATCGTTCGAAAACGCGGGCAAGGCCGGGTCTTAATATCTAGTTGGTAAAAATTGTTTTTTTTTTTTCAAATTCATCCATTTTATTCAAATTTCGTATAAAATTTACTCCTGCCTAAATGTTTGTTTAAAGGCAGAAGATCTTTCTTTTGATTTTATTACAAATCAAACGGAAAAATCTAATTCAATTGTATCTGACGTAGACAAATGAACTTAAAGATACAGGACCTTTATTTTCAAAATGGTCATAGCTAAACAAGCAAATGAGGGGTTGAAAAGCAATGTTTTTTAGTCACCAACTAAAGCTCTCAATAACTAAAATAAAAAATTTCCACCTATAGACTAAGAAGAAAAAAGGACATTTAATGATTTTATAAAACAAAAAACCTAAAAATAAAAAAAAAAATTCTAAATGTTTTCACAAAAAAAGGCAGAATATGACGGTTACATTATGTTTCTTGTATTCTTAGACTCAATATTGATTGAGAAATACCAATTTCTAGACTCTAGCAGCAATTTTTTTTCTTAATGTCCGCGCTTCGTCTATAAATTGAAAAGGAGAATGAAAAAAATCATAATAAAATGTAATGAAATTATTGCCATTTGCCAGCATTACGCCATATTTTACATTTACATTTTATTTTTTTACATTTTTTATATATGAAAGAATAAATTGTATTTATACCCATTTTTTCATTTTTTCACTATAATTTTCTTATGGCAATAAAACAAAAGAATTTCTTGAAATTAAGAGCAAGTCGAAGTAATAAAAAATGAAAAGTTACTAAAAAATGTATGTAATAATAATACGAGTATTCGCTGCTTTTATTGTTAAGGAAATGGTAAATTTAATAAATAATTTGTAATTGCAGTTGTAAAGAAATAGCATTAACTTATTTTATTTTAGCAACATTGTTGCTGAGAGTTACGTGCATATACATACATAAATAAGTACATACATATCTGGTCAACTATGAAAATGTTAGCCTACGAATGGGTATAGAAAATCTTTGATCTTCTAATAATGTCTTGGAAGAATAAATAGAAAACCCTTTTTAAGTAATTTAATTTTAAATGAAGTTAATATTTTGAAAATGGTTTGGAAAGCTTAAAGTTATTTAAAGAACTTCCCTTCTTTCTAACATTTTTCTTGTTCATTAATTTTTCCTTTTTTCGTTGTAGAGGAATCCTATGTTATTATATAGCATTGGAAAGGCCTTTGCGAATATAAGTTAACTCTAGTAAGAAGCAAACTTTTAAAATTATGAAGAAAAAGGTGATGAATATGATTTTTAAAGTTTTGGGCAAGGGGTCTACTGTATATTGATGAAGTGCCGGTAATGTGGTATACCTATTTGTATTTAGATTGTCAAATTTATAATTTTTTATGATTTAATCCTGTACGATGCATATGTTGTGCTGAGGTATTTGAAAAATACTTTAAATCCCATTAAAAGCTATTTCAAAAAAAAAATGTTCGTTAATGTGTTATACCACGTGCTAGTAATGAGTTATAGTCAGGAGTTGGCAGCCCATACCACCAGTAGCCGATGAATTTTTGTAAATACCACGATCATTAAGAAAACTCGTTAAAATGAATATTAAAATCATTCAGTTGGAATTTGGATGTTAACAGAGTTGGACAAAAACAAAATAGGCAAGAAACACATCAAAATCTTATTTATAGCAACAAAATACATGGTTCGAGAGAATAAAGAAATATAATCTCGAACATTGTTGCCACGACATGACAGATTTTTGCAAACATTGGAAACATTTTTGTACATTTTGGGAATAGTTTTCAAAATAGAAATAAATTCTAATATTAAACAATTTTGGATTTTTATATTTTTTAGATATTTTCGATCCAAACATTTTTTATAGAAAACATTTTAATAGAAATATTTTTCTTTGGAAATTTTAAAATATTTCCTGTAAAAGTTTTCGATAAAAATATTTTTATATTAAAAAATTTTCAAATCTTCTATGGAAAATTTTTTGAAAAAAAAAAAATTTCTATAAAAAAAAGTTTGATAAAAAGATTTTCTATAAAAAAAATATTTAATGAAAAAATATAGAAAATTTTTTCATCAAATATGTTTCTATAGAAAATATTTTTACTAAAGATTTTTCTAAAGAAATTATTTTTTTTTTAATTTTTGTGATAAAAAAATTTTCTATAGAAAAATGTTTGATAGAAAAATGTCCTATAGAAAAGTTTTTCATAGAAACATTTCTGATAAAAAAATTTCCATAAAAAATTTTTTGATAAAAAGATTTTCTATAGAATAATTTTTGATAAAAAAATTTTTGTGGAAAAGTTTTTTTTTATAAACAAATTATTGATAAACAAATTTTCAATAGAAAAATTTTTGATGGAAAAATTTTTTATAAAAAAATTTTTTATAAAAAAATTTTTGATAAAAAATTCTCTATAGAAAAATTTTTGATAAAAAATTTTCCATAGAAAAATTTTTGATAAAAAACTTCTCTATAGAAACATTTTCGATAAAAAGATTTTCTATAGAAGAATTTTTGATAAAAAAATTTCTATAGAAAAATGTTTGATAAAAAAATTTTCTATAGAAAAATTTTTGATAAAATAATTTTCTATAGAAAAACTTTTGATAAAAAATTTTTGATAAAAAAATTTTCTATAAAAAAACTTTTTATAAAAAATTTTTCTATAAAAAAATTTTTGATGAAAAGATTTTCTATAGAAATATTTTTGATAAAAAGATTTTCTATAGAAAACTTTTTGATAGAAAAATTTTCTATAGAAAAATTTTTGTTGAAAAAGTTTTCTATAAAAAAATTATTGATAAAAAAATTTTTGATAAAAATTTTCTATAGAAAAATTTTTAATAAAAAAAATTTCTACAGAAAAATTTTTGATTAGAGAATTTTCTATAGAACAATTTTTGTTGAAAAAGTTTTCTATGAAAAAATTATTGATAAAAAAATTTTCTAAAGAAAAATTTTTAATAAAAAAAATTTTCTATAGAAAAATTTTGAATAAAAAAAATTTCTTTAGAAAAATTTTTGTTGAAAAAGTTTTCTATGAAAAAATTATTGATAAAAAAATGTTCTATAGGAAAATTTTTGATAAAAATTTTGTAAAGAAAAATTTTTGATAGAAAAATTTTCTATAGAAAATTTTTTGATAAAAAAACTTTCTATAGGAAAATTTTTAATAAAAAAAAATTTTCTATAGAAAAATTTTTGATAAAAAAATTTTGTATAAAAAAATTTTTATAGAAAAATTTTTTATTAAAAAATTTTCAGTAGAAAAATTTTTGGTAAAAAAAATTTTCTATAGAAAAATTTTTGATAAAAAAATTTTCTATAGAAAAATTTTTGATAAAAAAATTTTCTATAGAAAAATTTTTGATAAAAAAAATTTCATTAGAAAAATTTTTGATAAAAAATTTTCTATAGAAAAATTGTTAATAACAAATTTTCTATGGAAAATGTTTTGATAAGATACTTTTCTTTAGAAAAATTTTCTATAGAAAAATTTTCTATAGAAAAATTTTCTACAGAAAAATTTTTGATAAACATTTTTCCATAGAAAAATTTTTGATAAAAAATTTTCCTATAGAAATATTTTTGATAAAAAGATTTTCTATACAAAAATTTTTGTTAAAAAGATTTTCTATAGAAAAATTTTTGATGAAAAATTTTCTATAGAAAAATTTTTGATAAAAAATTTTCTATATAATTTTGATAAATAAATTTTCTATAAAAAAATTTTAGATCAAAAATTTTCTATAGAAAAATTTTTGATAAAAAAATTTTCTATAGACAAATTTTTGATAAAAAAATTTTCTATAGACAAATTTTTGATAAAATAATTTTCTACAGAAAAATGTTTGATAAAAAAATTTTCGAAGTAAAGGTTGTTGTGGAAATTAATAATATAAATAGAAATTAAAAATTGCAAAAATTTAAATTGTGGGGACCGCGGCTCGAACCCGGGCGCACTAAATATTTTAATATATAAATTAAAAGTTTGCTAAATTTTAGAAAGAACCTCTAGATTTTTTCTCACATCTATCAAATGCTAATTTCATACAGTTATGGGATTGCCGTTCATCAAACCAAAAAATAAAAATATGTTGCACATGCGTTTGAAATGATGATTACGATTATTAGATTATAAAATAATGAGAATCATATATTTCTGCTTTCTCAAACAGATTTTCTATAGTATGTGATGTTGCATTTGTGAAAAAGAGCTTAAAGACCATTTGGTTATCATTTTTTTAAATAAAGTAGATTTTCCTAAAAATAATTTTTTGGAGAAAACATTGTTTAAGGCTTTTTAAGAAATAAAGCTAAGCGATTCCATTAAATGTTGCGATACTGTCTCTTAAGCCCTTTTTTGTGACAATGAATTTAGTTGCATTGATTTCTTTTTCTTATTTTCTTATTTTTTTTGTTTAAATGGCAGAGGAGCAACTTAATTTTTATATTTTTAGATAAACATCGTTATATTCAATCGTTTTCGTTCTTGTCTTTTTGTATATTTTGTTGCACTTCATCTGCTGGTTGTTGGCATTAATATGAACTTCCCCTCATACTCGTCGCAACTTCTTTGGCTCCATGCAACTTCACTCAGCTCATTCCATTCGATTTCAATGTCTTTTAACTTGTTGTTGTTGTTCTGTTATTTGTTTGTCTTTTTAAAGTATTATTATTTATTTTTAATTTTAATTTATTATTTTTTCACTTAAAGAAATTTATTTTAATGAAAATAAAAAGATGATGATGATGTTTAAAGCGACCAACGATGTACTCCAAAATCTTTACACAACAGCAAAGGAAGATGGCTTGGATGTCTGCCATCATCATTATACACCATCGGACAGACTTAAAAACATTTGTTGCAAAGAATAAAAAAAATTATATGAAAAGATCATTTTATATACAATCGATACAATAGTCCGAGATTCTCATGTGAGTTCTTTCATTAAAATGTTTATGTTATGCGTTTGGATGGTATTTGCGACCATTATGACTAAAGATGTTCGGAAGACATGGTTATCGTTTGGACTACATGGACGATATGAAGACTTGGCTATAGAAAAGTTGACGATAGGAAGACTTTACTATAGAAAAGTTGACGATATGAAGACTTTACTATAGAAAAGTTGACGACAGGAAGACTTTACTATAGAAAAGTTTACGATAGGAAGACTTTACTATAGAAAAGTTGACGATAGGAAGACTTTACTATAGAAAAGTTGACGATAGGAAGACTTTACCATACAAAAGTTGATGATAGGAAGACTTAACTATAGAAAAGTTGACGACAGGAAGACTTTACTTTAGAAAAGTTGACGTAAGGAAGACTTTACTATAGAAAAGTTGATGATAGGAGACTTTATAGAAAAATTTACGTTAGGAAGACTTTACTATACTGTAGAAAAGTTGACGTTAGGAAGACTTTACTATAGAAAAGTTGACGTTAGGAAGACTTTACTATAGAAAAGTTGACGTTAGGAAGACTTTACTATAGAAAAGTTGATTTTAAGAAGACTTTACTTTAAAAATGTTGACGACTTTTCTGTAAAAATGTTGACGATAGGATAACTTTACTATAAAAAAGTTTACGATAGGAATACTTAACTATAGAAAAGTTGACGTTAGGAAGACTTTACTATAAAAAAGTTGACGATAGGAAGACTTTACTATAGAAAAGTTGACGATAGGAAGACTTTACTATAGAAAAGTTGACGATAGGAAGACTTTAATATAGAAAAGTTGACGATAGGAAGACTTTACTATAGAAAAGTTGACGATAGGAAGACTTTACTATAGAAAAGTTGACGATAGGAAGGCTTTACTATAGAAAAGTTGACGATAGGAAGACTTTACTATGGAAAAGTTGACGATAGGAAGACTTTACTATAGAAAAGTTGACGATAGAAAGACTTTACTATAGAAAAGTTGACGATAGGAAGACTTTACTATAGAAAAGTTGGCGATAGGAAGACCTTACTATAGAAAAGTTGACGATAGAAAGACTTTACTATAGAAAAGTTGACGATAGGAAGACTTTACTATAGAAAAGTTGACGATAGGAAGACTTTACTATAGAAAAGTTGACGATAGGAAGACTTTACTATAGAAAAGTTGACGATAGGAAGACTTTACTATAGAAAAGTTGACGATAGGAAGACTTTACTATAGAAAAGTTGACGATAGGAAGACTTTACTATAGAAAAGTTGACGATAGGAAGACTTTACTATAGAAAAGTTGACGTTTGGAAAACTTTACTGTAGAAAAGTTGACGATTGGAAGACTTTACTATAGAAAAGTTGACGATAGGAAGACTTTACTATAGAAAAGTTGACGAAAGGAAGACTTTACTATAGAAAAGTTGACGATAGGAAGACTTTACTATAGAAAAGTTGACGATAGGAAGACTTTACTATAGAAAAGTTGATGATAGGAAGACTTTACTATAGAAAAGTTGACGATAGGAAGACTTTACTATAGAAAAGTTGACGATAGGAAGACTTTACTATAGAAAAGTTGACGATAGGAAGACTTTACTATAGAAAAGTTGACGATAGGAAGACTTTACTATAGAAAAGTTGACGATAGGAAGACTTTACTATAGAAAAGTTGACGATAGGAAGACTTTACTATAGAAAAGTTGACGATAGGAAGACTTTACTATAGAAAAGTTGACGATAGGAAGACTTTACTATAGAAAAGTTGACGATAGGAAGACTTTACTATAGAAAAGTTGACGATAGGAAGACTTTACTATAGAGAAGTTGATGATAGGAAGACTTTGCTATAGAAAAGTTGACGTTAGGAAGACTTTACTATAGAAAAGTTGACGATTGGAAGACTTTACTATAGAAAAGTTGGCGACAGGAAGAATTTACTATAGAAAAGTTGATGATAGGAAGACTTTACTATAGAAAAGTTGACGATGGGAATACTTTTCTGCAAAAAAGTTGACGATGGGAATACTTTTCTGTAGATGGCAAGACTTTTCTGTAAAAAAGTTCAGGATGGGAAGACTTTTCTGTAGAAAAGTAGACGATAGGAAGACTTTACTATACAAAAGTTGACGATAGGAAGACTTTCTGTAGGAATAGCCTAAGGGAGGTTTATTCTTAAATTTTTCATATGCAATTTTTTTTTTAAAACGTATTATCATCGAAGATTTCATTTTATGAAGAAATAAAATGTTGACATGTACAAAAACTCTTGAGGATGTTTTTATCAAAACTCCTACTGTAGGGTATCGATTGCATTTGGTACCATGTGTTTTTCGTTATTATTTATTGTAAACATTATTTGTAAGAAGAAAAAAATTACTAAAAAGGTGGTTTTAATTAAATGTTATCGTTTTGATGAAGGGATTTAATTAAGTATATACAACTGCAACAACTTTAAATTATAAATAAATACATACATACAAATGTATGAATAAATAAATAGATGCGAATGTGCATGTGAGTGAGTACACACGCATTACTTTTATCTGTATTATTCAGATCATAAATAAGTCAGTGTGAGGCCCACAGACCTGTAATTTGGAAATTAAAATAAGAAATTTATAAGTTTTTTCGTAAACATATTAATATTTATATAATTTACTATAAATTTAGTTTTACTGCTGGATTTATTAGAAGCTTTGGTGCTTTAATGTCATTGTATAATTGACCGGCGATTTGCCCGCTTCATGTGTCAATGGGTTAATTTAGTGGAATTAACTGAAAATTTTGTTAACTCTTGGTTCCGAAACTATGTAATTTTATTGGTAATAAATTCCTAAATTCTGACCTTTTAAGTCAATATCAGTTAAATTATAGCCAAAATCTTGACAATATTTAATTTTATGTCTAAACCAATTGAGCAACTCTAGACACCCAAGAGTATCAAAAGCAAGTGTATCTTACATTTTCTGTTTTTGTGTAGATTTTTCATAAATTTTTGTTTATTTAACATTATTTATTTGTTTTAACGCTTTACGTTATAAATTTTAATATCTTCATCATTGTCTTTTTACGAGTAGTTTTTTTGTCTTCAAATTTTTAAGTTTGTTGGTACTTCTACTTATGTAAATATTTTGAACATATTTATTTTAAAATTTATTTTAAAATTTAAGAAAGAAACCAAAAAAATCTTTGGATTGAGTGAAAAGGTTATTGACTCTTTGAGAAATAAATAGAGGTTTTAGGAATGATAAATTAATTAGAAAAAAATATTATTTGACAAATTAAAAGTTATAAAATAAGAAAATTTTTTAACCTTCAAGGTCCAAGTTTATATGTAGATATTACCTAATTAATGTTTTTCTGAGGGATGGGCTATTTTGAAATATACCATTATTTGATTTTAATCAACTTAATTTTTATTACGACAAAAACTAAAACAAAGTTAAGTTACATTGAAGTTTTAGTTTTTTTTTTATATGAAAACTACAACAAAAACATGGAAGGACATTTTCAGGAATATTATTAAGGCCTTAGCTCTGGACTACTTCTATAACAATATTCTATTGCTTTCAAAAATATCCAATGCCATTTAGGATGAAATGTAGACGATAGGAAGACTTTACTATAGAAAAGATGATGATAGAAAGACTTTGCTATAGAAAATTTGACGACGGGAAGACTTTACTATAGAAAAGTTGACGATAGGAAGACTTTACTATAGAAAAGTTGACGATAGGAAGACTTTACTATAGAAAAGTTGACGATAGGAAGACTTTACAATAGAAAAGTTAACGATATGAAGACTTTACTATAGAAAAGTTGACGATAGGAAGACTTTACTATAGAAAAGTTGACGATAGGAAGACTTTACTATAGAAAAGTTGACGATAGGAAGACTTTACTATAGAAAAGTTGACGATAATAAGACTTTACTATAGAAAAGTTGGCGATAGGAAGACTTTACTATAGAAAAGTTGACGATAGGAAGACTTTACTATAGAAAAGTTGACGAAAGGAAGACTTTACTATAAAAAAGTTGACGATAGGAAGACTTTACTATAGAAAAGTTGACGATAGGAAGACTTTACTATAGAAAAGTTGACGATAGGAAGACTTTACTATAGAAAAGTTGACGATAGGAAGACTTTACTATAGAAAAGTTGACGATAGGAAGACTTTACTATAGAAAAGTTGACGATAGGAAGACTTTACTATAGAAAAGTTGACGATAGGAAGACTTTACTATAGAAAAGTTGACGATAGGAAGACTTTACTATAGAAAAGTTGACGATAGGAAGACTTTACAATAGAAAAGTTAACGATATGAAGACTTTACTATAGAAAAGTTGACGATAGGAAGACTTTACTATAGAAAAGTTGACGATAGGAAGACTTTACTATAGAAAAGTTGACGATAGGAAGAATTTACTATAGAAAAGTTGACGATAATAAGACTTTACTATATAAAAGTTGACGATAGGAAGACTTTACTATAGAAAAGTTGACGATAGGAAGACTTTACTATAGAAAAGTTGACGATAGGAAGACTTTACTATAGAAAAGTTGACGATAGGAAGACTTTACTATAGAAAAGTTGACGATAGGAAGACTTTACTATAGAAAAGTTGACGATAGGAAGACTTTACTATAGAAAAGTTGACGATAGGAAGACTTTACTATAGAAAAGTTGACGATAGGAAGACTTTACTATAGAAAAGTTGACTATAGGAAGACATTACTATAGAAAAGTTGACGATAGGAAGACTTTACTATAGAAAAGTTGACGATAGGAAGACTTTACTATAGAAAAGTTGACGATAGGAAGACTTTACTATAGAAAAGTTGACGATAGGAAGACTTTACTATAGAAAAGTTGACGATAGGAAGACTTTACTATAGAAAAGTTGACGATGGGAAGACTTTACTACAGAAAAGTTGACGATAGGAAGACTTTACTATAGAAAAGTTGACGATAGGAAGACTTTACTATAGAAAAGTTGACGATAGGAAGACTTTACTATAGAAAAGTTGACGATAGGAAGACTTTACTATAGAAAAGTTGACGATAGGAAGACTTTACTATAGAAAAGTTGACAATAGGAAGACTTTACTATAGAAAAGTTGACGATAGGAAGACTTTACTATAGAAAAGTTGACGATAGGAAGACTTTACTATAGAAAAGTTGACGATAGGAAGACTTTACTATAGAAAAGTTGACGATAGGAAGACTTTACTATAGAAAAGTTGACGATAGGAAGACTTTACTATAGAAAAGTTGACGATAGGAAGGCTTTACTATAGAAAAGTTGACGATAGGAAGACTTTACTATAGAAAAGTTGACGATAGGAAGACTTTACTATAGAAAAGTTGACGATAGGAAGACTTTACTATAGAAAAGTTGATGATAGGAAGACTTTACTATAGAAAAATTGACGATAGGAAGACTTTACTATAGAAAATTTGACGATAGGAAGACTTTACTATAGAAAAGTTGAAGATAGGAAGACTTTACTATAGAAAAGTTGACGATAGGAAGACTTTACTATAGAAAAGTTGACGATAGGAAGACTTTACTATAGAAAAGTTGACGATAGGAAGACTTTACTATAGAAAAGTTGACGATAGGAAGACTTTACTATAGAAAAGTTGACGATAGGAAGACTTTACTATAGAAAAGTTGACGATAGGAAGACTTTACTATAGAAAAGTTGACGATAGGAAGACTTTACTATAGAAAAGTTGACGATAGGAAGACTTTACTATAGAAAAGTTGACGATAGGAAGACTTTACTATAGAAAAGTTGACGATAGGAAGACTTTACTATAGAAAAGTTGACGATAGGAAGACTTTACTATAGAAAAGTTGACTATAGGAAGACATTACTATAGAAAAGTTGACGATAGGAAGACTTTACTATAGAAAAGTTGACGATAGGAAGACTTTACTATAGAAAAGTTGACGATAGGAAGACTTTACTATAGAAAAGTTGACGATAGGAAGACTTTACTATAGAAAAGTTGACGATAGGAAGACTTTACTATAGAAAAGTTGACGATGGGAAGACTTTACTACAGAAAAGTTGACGATAGGAAGACTTTACTATAGAAAAGTTGACGATAGGAAGACTTTACTATAGAAAAGTTGACGATAGGAAGACTTTACTATAGAAAAGTTGACGATAGGAAGACTTTACTATAGAAAAGTTGACGATAGGAAGACTTTACTATAGAAAAGTTGACAATAGGAAGACTTTACTATAGAAAAGTTGACGATAGGAAGACTTTACTATAGAAAAGTTGACGATAGGAAGACTTTACTATAGAAAAGTTGACGATAGGAAGACTTTACTATAGAAAAGTTGACGATAGGAAGACTTTACTATAGAAAAGTTGACGATAGGAAGACTTTACTATAGAAAAGTTGACGATAGGAAGGCTTTACTATAGAAAAGTTGACGATAGGAAGACTTTACTATAGAAAAGTTGACGATAGGAAGACTTTACTATTGAAAAGTTGACGATAGGAAGACTTTACTATAGAAAAGTTGATGATAGGAAGACTTTACTATAGAAAAATTGACGATAGGAAGACTTTACTATAGAAAATTTGACGATAGGAAGACTTTACTATAGAAAAGTTGAAGATAGGAAGACTTTACTATAGAAAAGTTGACGATAGGAAGACTTTACTATAGAAAAGTTGACGATAGGAAGACTTTACTATAGAAAAGTTGACGATAGGAAGACTTTACTATAGAAAAGTTGACGATAGGAAGACTTTACTATAGAAAAGTTGACGATAGGAAGACTTTACTATAGAAAAGTTGACGATAGGAAGACTTTACTATAGAAAAGTTGACGATAGGAAGACTTTACTATAGAAAAGTTGACGATAGGAAGACTTTACTATAGAAAAGTTGACGATAGGAAGACTTTACTATAGAAAAGTTGACGATAGGAAGACTTTACTATAGAAAAGTTGACGATAGGAAGACTTTACTATAGAAAAGTTGACGATAAGAAGACTTAACTGTAGAAAAGTTGACAATAGGAAGACTGTTTTTCATGTGTTTTTCCTTTTTCCTTATTCACTTTAATATCACATTTGGCAGAAAGGAATGTATGGAGTGTATTATCTTTATATTATATAGTCTTTGCCTTAACATAAGGCCTAGAATATCGCCAATTTCCCCGCTGGATGCTGGGACTCATGGCATATATTTGTTTGTATGCGGATGAATGCCTGCGTTACAATCACACATTTTGTGCAAAAAAAAGTTGAGTTGCAACAAACTTGTAGGATCGTTAAAAATATTTGCTTTTGTTGTACGTTGTTGGTTTTTTGTTGTTTGTTTTCGATTTTTATTTTATAGATGAAAATTCTAAAAGTTGTGTTTATGCGTGTCGGGTAATTTATAAAACTTAAATTAGTTATATGTTCATAAATTTCCGAGTTGTTAGCAATAATGTGAGTGAGTGAGTGAGTGAGCATTTATTTTTTCGTTCGTTTGTTTGTCTATTTGTTTGCCTGAATATTGTTGCTGTTGCAAATGCTGTTGGCTTTGTTTTAGCTAAAAACTCCTGGTTTGATTTTTTTTTCTAAATTTATTCTATTGCCATCACTTAGTCAGCACAACAAAACACAGACAGACGGGCGGACGGAAAGACAGACATTCTGCCAGCCCTTCCTTGAATACAATGACTACAGCAAAATTTTTATTTTCATTCATTAACTTTATTTTATTTAGTTTCTCTTCTTTTTTATACAAATTTTATTTTTGCTCACATAAAATCTTAAAATATTGCACTAGATTTTCATTAAAAATCAGCGCCAAAAGATTCACCATGAGCTGCCATTGAAGAATTTTAAAAAGATGTGTGTGCATAAATGTATGCCCCGCACCTTTCATACATACGCCCCTATAATGACATATGTATGAAAGCATGAATGTGGCAAATAGATGCATTTACCCTTTAACGAGTACTTTACCTCGAAACTATTGTAGACTAAGGAGAAATTGTTGGCAATAAAAAGTGCAGCAGCAGCTGTTGCAAGAAGCAGGAAAACAGAAGCAACGAAATAAGAACAGAGAAAAAAGTTAACAAAAAAAAAAAAAAAAAAAAATCTACAATAATTTTTACGAGCAAATTTGTACCCGCCAACCAAAACTATTTTCTGGCAGCTTCTTACTATTTGGTGGTCATAAAATATCTCCTTTTTAAAAATTTGTACGTTTTGGTTTATTTGCTAACCCTTTGGGACAACAGAAACTTTCTTATATAATTAAGAAAATAAATCCTATCGAAATAAGACATTTTTGAAAAATTTGCTATAAAAATAAGAAATTTTTGAAAAACTTGCTATTAAAAAAAAAGAAATTTTTGAAAAATTTCCTGTAAAAATAAGTAATTTTTGAAAAATTTCCTATAAAAATAAGAAATTTTTGAAAAATTTGCTATAAAAATAAGAAATTTTTGAAAAATTTCCTATAAAAATAAGAAATTTTTGAAAAATTTGCAATAAAATAAGAAATTTTTGAAAAATTTGCTATAAAAATAAGAAATTTTGGAAAAATTTGATATAAAAATAAGAAATTTTTGAAAAATTTCCTATAAAAATAAGAAATTTTTGAAAAATATCCTAAAAAAATAAGAAATTTTTGAAAAATTTCCTATAAAAATAAGAAATTTTTGAAAAATTTCCTGTAAAAATAAGAAATTTTTGAAAAATTTCCTATAAAACTAAGAAATTTTTGAAAAATTTCCTATAAAAATAAGAAATTTTTGAAAATTTCGTATAAAAATAAGAAATTTTTAAAAAATTTCCTATAAAAATAAGAAAATTTCCTATAAAAATATGAAATTTTTGAAAAATTTCCTATAAAAATAAGAAATTTTTAAAAAATTTCCAATAAATATAAGAAATTTTTGAAAAATTTCCTATAAAAATAAGAAATTTTTGAAATATTTCCTATAAAAATAAGAAATTTTTGAAAAATTTCCTATAAAAATAAAAAATTTTTGAAAAATTTCCTGTAAAAATAGGAAATTTTTGAAAAATTTCCTATAAAAATAAGAAAATTTTGAAAATTTTCCTATAAAAATAAGAAATTTTTGAAAAGTTTCCTATAAAAATAAGAAATTTTTGAAAAATTTCCTATAAAAATAAGAAATTTTTGAAAAATTTCCTATAAAAATAAGAAATTTTTGAAATATTTCCTATAAAAATAAGAAATTTTTGAAAAATTTCCTATAAAAATAAGAAATTTTTGAAAAATTTCCTATAAAAATAAGAAATTTTTGAAAAATTTCCTATAAAAATAAGAAATTTTTGAAAAATTTCCTATAAAAATAAGAAATTTTTGAAAAATTTCCTATAAAAATAAGAAATTTTTGAAAAATTTCCTATAAAAATAAGAAATTTTTGAAAAATTTCCTATAAAAATAAGAAATTTTTGAAAAATTTCCTATAAAAATAAGAAATTTTTGAAAAATTTCCTATAAAAATAAGAAATTTTTGAAAAATTTCCTATAAAAATAAGAAATTTTTGAAAAATTTCCTATAAAAATAAGAAATGTTTGAAAAATTTCCTATAAAAATAAGAAATTTTTGAAAAATTTCCTATAAAAATAAGAAATTTTTGAAAAATTTCCTATAAAAATAAGTAATTTTTGAAAAATTTCCTATAAAAATAAGAAATTTTTGAAAAATTTCCTATAAAAATAAGAAATTTTTGAAAAATTTCCTATAAAAATAAGAAATTTTCCTATAAAAATAAGAAATTTTTGAAAAATTTTCTACAAAAATCAGAAATTTTTGAAAAATTTCGTATATCTATAAAAATTTATATTTATTTATAAAAATTTAGAAAAATTTGTTATAAAAATAAAATATTTTTAAAAAATTTGCTATAAAAAAAAGATATTGATAGAAAATGACAACAATATTGCCGTATTCGAGAAGGAGTTAAACATTTGCCATCACACATATATCTTGCAACAAATCGTAAGTTTACAACATGTTGGTTATAACTTTCATGCTACTCAACTCAACCTCTTTCTTTAAATTTTATGCGTTTATTCGTCATTTCTTATTTTTTATATTTTTCTTTATAATTTTATTGTTTCTAGTTTCTTTCATTTTATTTAGTTGATTTGAGTGGTATTTTTGGCAACAATGTTGCAGCATTTATTAGAATTATTATTACGACTTAATGGTTAATTCTAATGATATGCCGCCTGTCATAAAAACGCAATCAAATAAAATGCAACAAAATATAAATGAATATAAAATCAGAAAAAAAAACACAGAAAGAAAATTATCACAAAACTCGTATTTCTGTTATTAAACTTAATTTTCATACATTGAAGTTATTTATGAAATCGCCTTTCCTGCGGTTGGAGTTGAATTAACAACATTTTGGGTGAAATTACATTTTATTGCCATAAAACAACAAATTTATACAATTTATGGTTTAAATGTAATTTATAACTTCTTTTACTGCTAAAAGATTATAGTCAAAATTTACAGGAAATTAAAAAAAAAAATCTTATTTTTATTGGAAATTTTTCAAAAATTTCTTATTTTTATAGAAAATTTTTCAAAATTTTCTCACTTTTATAGGAAATTTTTCAAAAATTTCTTATTTTTATAGGAAATTTTTCAAAAATTTCTTATTTTTATAGGAAATTTTTCAAAAATTTCTTATTTTTATAGGAAATTTTTCAAAAATTTCTTATTTTTATAGGAAATTTTTCAAAAATTTCTTGTTTTTATAGGAAATTTTTCAAAAATTTCTTATTTTTATAGGAAATTTTTCAAAAATTTCTTATTTTATAGGAAATTTTTCAAAAATTTCTTATTTTATAGGAAATTTTTCAAAAATTTCTTATTTTATAGGAAATTTTTCAAAAATTTCTTATTTTTATAGGAAATTTTTTAAAAAATTTCTTAGTTTTATAGGAAATTTTTCAAAATTTTTTTATTTTTATAGGGAATTTTTCAAAAATTTCTTATTATACCCTTCACCAATAGGTGAAAGGGTATTATAAGTTTGTGATTCCGTTTGTAATTTTTTTATTAGTGATCGTAGACCCCATAAAAATTATACCGATCGACTCAGAATCGGGAGGAGAATCGATTAAGCGATGTCCGTCTGTCTGTCTGTCTGTCTGTCTGTCCGTCCGTCTGTCTGTCTGTCTGTTGAAATCAAGTTTCTGAAGCCCCTGGAGGATGGACTTACATAAATTATATATCAGATTTTAGGAAATTCTCCCGCAATGAACGCTATTAAATTTCATTAAAATCGGTTTATAAACACCGAAAATATCAAAAAAATACCAAAAATTAGACGAAAATTTGAAAATTTTTGATTGAAACACACTTTTAAATAACAAGAGAAAAAAGATACTCCTGGTGTACATGTGATAATATGTTATATATCAGATTGTAGGAAATATTTTCCCAAAGCACTCTGTAAAATTTTATCAAAATCGGTCCATAAACAACTGAGATATCGCCAAAACACTGAATTTGATGTATCGCAAATTGCCCAAAGTATACATTAGAGAATGTTTGTTGAAAAAATTAAATGCAGAAATAGGAAAAACTATCCTCCTTTAGTACGGACCTACATAAATTTTATATCAGATTTTAGGAAATTCCCCCACCAAGCACGTTATTAAATTTTATCAAAAGCGGTCTATAAACAATTGAGATATCGCCATAACACTACATTTGATGTACAGCAAATTGCCCAAAGTACGTGTCTAAGAAATTTTGTTTACATTTTGTAAGTATTGTTTCAGCGATATCTCAGGTGTTTATGGACCGATTGTGATTTCACATCGTTCTTTATAGGAGGATTTTCTAAAATCTGATATATATACTCCACAAATCTGATTATGAATACCATTCAAATTGTACCGATCAACTCAGAATCGGCACAAGAATCGATTTCGCGACCTCCGTCCGTCTGTCCGTCCGTCTGTTTGTTTGTCCGTCCGTCTACATGTCCGTCCGTCTACCTGTCTGTCCTTTTTTCTGTTGTAGTCAAGTTTTTGGAGCTCCTGTTTTGTCGATACCTCAGATGTTTATTTTGATGAAGTTTAATAGCGTCCTTCGCAGGGGATTATCTAAATCCTGATGCATTCTGTAATTTGTGGTAGATATAATTTAGCGTTTAAGTGATGGTGTTTTGATCGACAATGTTGAAATTCAGGGTGGGACAATTCAGGAGCTCCACAAATCTGGTTTTAGCAGACACTGCATTTATCATAATTTTGTGTCTGACTTTTGAACATTATGATAACATTTGAGAATGTATTATATATCAAATTATAGGTAATCTTCCTAGGAAGTACAAAAATGCAGCTAATTACATGATATCCGTTCAAAACCTACATATGTATGTAAGTATCTCACATATCAACAAAAATTTAAATTTTTTAATTGCAATTGGGAGAAATCCGTTCACGTTTGACAATTGATCCCGTATAACTTCGCCTAAGGCAATCTCTTAGTAGCTAATAAATGACAAATTATAATAGATACGATGATGACATTTAGTATAAAGACGTTGTACAATATTTGCCTAAGGACAATAGCGCCTAAAATAAACTTTCTAGAGGGACAACATTTGACAAAAGTATTTCTGGTCTCTTGAAAAGTTCGATATTGAAAATGGGCGAGCTCTATTCACATTTAGTGAAATCTCCCATATAAACCCGACCGGGAATCGATTTAATGCTGATAAATTAAATCACATTAAAATTGCACAAAGAACTAGAGCAAAACTTTCCAAACATCCATCGGACAGATCGAAAGAACTATACATCCCAAATATTATTGATGAAGTGTTCATTTTAATTAATTAACTAACTTCAAATTAATAAGTAAACTTTTCCGACAAAGCTGATAACCATCCATTCAAAAGCTATATATTTCACGTATGTATCTAAAACTAAGAGTGTATACCCTATAATTTTAAGGCTTGTATACATTGACAATCATTGTTAAAGCTTTGACCTAAATCAGTCCGCTAACTTCAGAGTTTTACATAACTAATCAAGAACTTTTACTAGTTGGATAATTCGTACGAATTAAAGTGCACAACCCTTACTGGGCACAGCGTTTTTGGGTTGCATGTCAGAATACTTAAACTTTATCAAATCGATGTGCTATTGCAAATCTAAGGGCATCTACATTTTGAAGCATCTTTTCTGCATGGTTTATCTGGTCTATCGAACTTTATTAAATGTTCGTAAAATATGTGTCTATTTTATTTCGAAGCTACTGGCTGGCTTAAATATGCATTCTCTACTTGTAGTCTAGTAATCATTATCTTTCACAAAGGGACCACTTTAGAACCCAAGTGAAGCTTCCCTAGACATCAGCCACCTGCCCAACCTAACCTTTGGGTGCATAACTATTCTAGATGATGACGCCACCGAAAAGGTTTTCGTTTTCCGACTCTTAATTTTAAAGACTCTTTGCATATAATGCTAGTATAACCAAATATTGCTACGAATTACATTAAGTACTTTTGGAACACCATTGGTGAAGGGTATCCAAGATTCGGCAAAGCCGAATATACCACTCTTACTTGTTTTTATATGAAATTTTTCAAAAATTTCTAGTTTTTATAGGAAATTTTTCAAAAATTTCTAGCTTTTATAAGAAATTTTTCAAAAATTTCTTTTTTTATAGGAAATTTTTCAAAAATTTCTTATTTTTATATGAAATTTTTCAAAAATTTCTAGTTTTTATAGGAAATTTTTGAAAAATTTCTTATTTTTATAAGAAATTTTTAAAAAATTTCTTATTTTTATAGGAAATTTTTAAAAAATTTCTTATTTTTAATGGAAATTTTTCAAAAATTTCTTATTTTTATAGGAAATTTGTCAAAAATTTCTTATTTTTATAGGAAATTTTTCAAAAATTTCTTATTTTTATAGGAAATTTTTCAAAAATTTCTTATTTTTATAGGAAATTTTTCAAAAATTTCTTATTTTTATAGGAAATTTTTCAAAAATTTCTTATTTTTATAGGAAATTTTTCAAAAATTTCTTATTTTTATAGGAAATTTTTCAAAAATTTCTTATTTTTATAGGAAATTTTTCAAAAATTTCTTATTTTTATAGGAAATTTTTCAAAAATTTCTTATTTTTATAGGAAATTTTTCAAAAATTTCTTATTTTTATAGGAAATTTTTCAAAAATTTCTTATTTTTATAGGAAATTTTTCAAAAACTTCTTATTTTTATAGGAAATTTTTCAAAAACTTCTTATTTTTATAGGAAATTTTTCAAAAATTTCTTATTTTTATAGGAAATTTTTCAAAAATTTCTTATTTTTATAGGAAATTTTTCAAAAATTTCTTATTTTTTTTTAGGAAATTTTTCAAAAATTTCTTATTTTTATAGGAAATTTTTCAAAAATTTCTTATTTTTATAGGAAATTTTTCAAAAATTTCTTATTTTTATAGGAAATTTTTCAAAAATTTCTTATTTTTATAGGAAATTTTTCAAAAATTTCTTATTTTTATAGGAAATTTTTCAAAAATTTCTTATTTTTATAGGAAATTTTTCAAAAATTTCTTATTTTTATAGGAAATTTTTCAAAAATTTCTTATTTTTTTAGGAAATTTTTCAAAAATTTCTTATTTTTTTAGGAAATTTTTCAAAAATTTCTTAATTTTATAGAAAATTTTTCATAAATTTCTTATTTTTATAGGAAATTTTTAAAAAATTTCTTATTTTTATAGGAAATTTTTCAAAAATTTCTTATTTTTATATTAAATTTTTCAAAAATTTCTTATTTTTATAGGAAATTTTTCAAAAATTTCTTATTTTTATAGGAAATTTTTGAAAAATTTCTTATTTTTATAGGAAATTTTTCAAAAATTTCTTATTTTTATAGGAAATTTTTCAAAAATTTCTTATTTTTATAGGAAATTTTTCAAAAATTTCTTATTTTTATAGGAAATTTTTCAAAAATTTCTTATTTTTATAGGAAATTTTTCAAAAATTTCTTATTTTTATAGGAAATTTTTCAAAAATTTCTTATTTTTATAGGAAATTTTTCAAAAATTTCTTATTTTTATAGGAAATTTTTCAAAAATTTCTTATTTTTGTAGGAAATTTTTCAAAAATTTCTTATTTTTATAGGAAATTTTTCTAAAATTTCTTATTTTTATAGGAAATTTTTCAAAAATTTCTTATTTTTATAGGAAATTTTTCAAAAATTTCTTATTTTTATAGGAAATTTTTCAAAAATTTCTTATTTTTATAGGAAATTTTTAAAAAATTTCTTATTTTTATAGGAAAATTTTCAAAAATTTCTTATTTTTATAGAAAATTTTTCAAAAATTTCTTATTTTTATAGGAAATTTTTCAAAAATTTCTTATTTTTATAGGAAATTTTTTAAAAATTTCTTATTTTTATAGGAAATTTTTCAAAAATTTCTTATTTTTATAGGAACTTTTTCAAAAATTTCTTAATTTTATAGGAAATTTTTCAAAAATTTCTTATTTTTGTAGGAAATTTTTCAAAAATTTCTTATTTTTATAGAAAATTTTTCAAAAATTTCTTATTTTTATAGGAAATTTTTCAAAAATTTCTTATTTTTATAGGAGATTTTTCAAAAATTTCTTATTTTTATAGGAAATGTTTCAAAAATTTCTTATTTTTATAGGAAATTTTTCAAAAATTTCTTATTTTTATAGGAAATTTTTCAAAAATTTCCTATTTTTATAGGAAATTTTTCAAAAATTTCTTATTTTTATAGAAATTTTTTTAAATGTTTCTTATTTTTATGGGAAATTATTAAAAATTTCTTATTTTCATAAGAAATTTTTGAAAAATTTTCTTATTTTTATGGGAAATTTTTAAAAAGTTCTTACTTTTTATAGAAAAATTTCTTATTTTATAGGATTTTACTTATTGTAAGTAATTACAACTTAGTCTATGTCTCGTTAACAAACAACTTAAGCGAACTCATTTATTTGTTCTTAATATTATTTTTCTAATTTTAAGTAAATACTTAATGGCATTTGTCTTTTGTTATTTGTTTTACTAAATAGTTTGTCACATCATCTATCCGTCTTTCTGTTAAAGAGTCTGTCCATCTGTCTGTCCTCTAGTTCATTCATTATAGTCCGATGCTCATATTTGCTAAATGCAAATAATTTTTAAAAATATTTTAAGAAACACTAAAATAGAAATAGAATTAATAAATCTTTTTTAGAATTTAAATTTAAACTAAAATATTTATTTGCGAAACCTGTTGCCATCTTTAACTTTAAATTTTGTAATTTTTTTAAAGCGCTAAGGGAGTGCACGTAACCGAGCATGGGGCCTAATTATTTTCAAATTCTTTATATATAAAAATGAATTATTTAAATTCAGAATAGTTTTAAAATCTATGATGAATTATTGACAAATATTAAAAATTGTTTGACAAGTTCTAAATTTGAAGAAATATTTCAGATTTTCAAAATGTACTTACAAAGGTTTTCAAAATATCTTAGTGTTTCGTATCGAATTGAAACATAAGAACTAAGAAGAATATCCTCAGCTAACTCATTGTTACTCCTACCCTCCTGATGGTAATAACTTTCAACAATTGACTGGGACCGTCTAAAAAACTTACCAAGCTCAACAGTAGTTGTAAGAATGTAAACAACAATTGTACCAGGCGTTCAGCCAGCCACTCTCAACCACTCGGTGACAATAAATAAAGTCAAGAAAAGAAAAATCACTCACACTCACTTAACTTCTGGCAAAAATGCCACCTCCTTACTTTGTTGCAAGACGACAAATTTTTTTGTCGCGCACCACCAAACATTATGAGTTACTTTATTTATAATGCGTAAATATGTTGACAACAAAACGAAAAGTTGCTAAGAATGTGACGACAACAATTTATGAAAGAAGGACATGGATTATTCTATTTTTATAGGAAAATTTGTTTTTTTGTTGGATATGTTTAAAATTTTACTTTTTTGATATTAAAATTTTAAAAATTTTACTATTTTTTTAGGAAAATATTCAAAATTTTACTATTTTTTTTAAGAAAATTTTCAAAATTTTACTATTTTTCTAGGAAAATTTTCAAAATTTTACTATTTTTATAGGAAAATTTTCAAAATTTTACTATTTTTATAGGAAAATTTTCAAAATTTTACTATTTTTATAGGAAAATTTTCAAAATTTTACTATTTTTATATGAAAATTTTCAAAATTTTACTATTTTTATAGGAAAATTTTCAAAATTTTACTATTTTTATAGGAAAATTTTCAAAATTTTACTATTTTTATTGGAAAATTTTCGAAATTTTACTATTTTTATAGGAAAATTTTCAAAATTTTACTATTTTTATAGGAAAATTTTCAAAATTTTAATGTTTTTGTAAGAAAATTTTCAAAATTTTACTATTTTTTATAGGAAAATTTTCAAAATTTTACTATTTTTATAGGAAAATTTTCAAAATTTTATTATATTTATAGGAAAATTTTCAAAATTTTACTATTTTTATAGGAAAATTTTCAAAATTTTACTATATAGGAAAATTTTCAAAATTTTACTATTTTTATAGGAAAATTTTCAAAATTTTACTATTTTTATAGGAAAATTTTCAAAATTTTACTATTTTTATAGGAACATTTTCAAAGTTTTACTATTTTTATAGGAACATTTTCAAAATTTTACTATTTTTATAGGAAAATTTTTAAAATGTTACTATTTTTATAGGAAAATTTTTAAAATTTTACTATTTTTATAGGACAATTTTCAAAATTATACTTTTTTTATAGGAAATTATTTAAAAATTTCTTATTTTTATAGAAAATTTTTCAAAAACTTTTTATTTTCAAAAATTCCTTATTTTTATAGGAAATTTTTCAAAAATTCCTTATTTTTTAGGAAATTTTTCAAAAATTTCTTATTTTTATACGAATTTTTTCAAAAATTTTTATTTTTATAGGAAACTTTTCAAAAATTTCTTATTTTTATAGAAAATTTTTCAAAATTTTTTATTTTTATAGGAAATTTATTTAAAAATTTCTTATTTTTATAGGAAATTTATTTAAAAATTTCTTATTTTTATAGGAAATTTTTCAAAAATTTCTTATTTTTAATGGAAATTTTTCAAAAATTTTGTTTTTTATAAGAAATTTTTCAAAACTTTCTAATTTTTATAGAAAATTTTTAATATTTTTTTCTTTTGAAAGGAAATTTTTCAAAAATATCTTTTTCTTACAGGAAATTAAAAAAAAAATATTTTGATTTTTTTTTTAAATTTCTAATGTTTTATTGAAAAATTTTCCAAAAATTCTTATTTTTAGAAAATTTAAAAAAAAAAAATAATTGCAAAAATAACATTAATAAATATTTAGTAAATTCTAGTTAAATTTTTTGTTTTCGCCAATTATTTACACATTTTAAACAAATAATCCAATGAAGTCATAAAACCTCAAACAATTCTAAAAATCGATCTAACATCCATGTAAGAGTACGTGTGTTTGTATGAAGAATATTTGAGTTTATGACTGGCAAAGACCTCATGGGTGCCCGGGTAATGCCAAATGTGCAGCAACAACGGATCCAGTAAATTTTCTTAATAAAATAAATAGAGTCATATGAATGTTTTTGTTGTTGTTGTTGCTATTTATTATTTTGTTTGGTTGTTGTTCGCATGTTGTAAATTATTTTGAAAATTTTCTTTTTTTCTTCTGAATTTATTTTCTTTTTCTTTAATTTTATAAATACTCCAGAAATCAATTAAATGATAAATAACAACAACAATAATACGAAACAAAAAATATCACAAGCAAAAACAATAAGAAACACATTCTCAGCAGTTGCAGGCTAAAGCAACAAAAACATCAACAAAAAGGCAACAAAGATTCTATAATTTTTACTCTGTTCTTACCGACCACCGACGGAAGGACAGACAGATTTAAGGAACGACAGACAGACAAACCAAATGATTGACTCTAAGAGGAAAATTTCTTTGTATAAGAAAGAAAGACGGGGGTAGGGATTGGGTTACTAATCGACAGGCACTTTGTAGATTGACCATAATAAACTCAAATACAATTCAAGAGAGAGCACAAGACGTCGTCTGTCTGTCTTTTTGTTCAGCTTCTTCTGTTATTCTTTTGAGTTGCAAAATATTGAAAGAGTTCGATGTTCATGGATTCCCATCGACATCATCCTCTTCATCACAATCATCATCATCGGCAGCATCTGACTGAAACCAAGCCATAACCGATTGTGGTGGTGTCTACAACGGCCAAGCAAACCGGCCGCCGTCTTTTTCCTTGAAACGACTTATAAAAATAAGTTTTGTGCACTTTTTTCCTAAAGAGTGGAAACGATTTTTTTTACTTTTAAAGGAAAAATATCGACAAGTGATTGTTTTTAAATATTTCTAATATTTTTACAAAAAATTATTATTTGTAGGAAGTTTTTCGAAAATTTAATATTTTTAGGAAATTTTCTGATAATTTACTATTAATAGGAAAATTCCCGAAAATTTATTTTTTATAGGAAATTTTCCGAAAATTAACTATTTATAGGAAATTTTTCAAAAATTATCCATTTAAAGGAAATTTTTCGAAAATTGACTATTTATAGGAAATTTTTCAAAAATTTAAATTTTTAGGATATTTTTCGAAAATTTAAATTTTTAGCAAATTTTTCGAAAATTGACTATTTTTAAGAAATTTTTCGAAAACTGACTATTTGTAGGAAATTTTTCGCAAATTTACTAATTATAGGAAATGTTTCGAAAATTTACTATTTATAGAAAATTTTTCAAAAATTGACTATTTATAGGAAATTTTTCAAAAATTGACTATTTATAGGAAATTTTCAAAAATTGACTATTTATAGGAAATTTTTAAAAAAATTGACAATTTATAGGAAATTTTTTGAAAATTGACAATTTATAGGAAATTTTTTGAAAATTTACTATTTATAGGAAATTTTAAAAAAAATTGACTATTTATAGGAAATTTTTTTAAAATTTACTATTTATAGGAAGTTTTTTAAAAATTTTAATTTTAAGTAAATTTTTCTATTTATAGAAAATTTACCATTTATAGAAAATTTTTCAAAAAATCACTATCTATAGGAAATTTTTCGAAAAATTACTATTTATAGGAAATTTTTCGAAAATAGACTATTTACAGGAAATTTTTCAAAAATTTAATTTTTAGGAAATTTTTTCGAAAATTTAAATTTTTACGAAATTTTTCGAAAATTTACTATTTTTAAGAAATTTTTCGAAAATTGACTATTTGTAGGAAATTTTTCGAAAATTTACTAATTATAGGAAATTTTTCGAAAATTGAATATTTATAGGAAATTTTTCGAAAATTGACTATTTATAGGAAATTTTTCGAAATTTGACTATTTATTGGAAATTTTTCGAAAATTGACTATTAATAAGAAATTTTTCGAAAACTGACTATTTATAGGAAATTTTTCGAAAATTGACTATTTATAGGAAATTTTTCGAAAATTGACTATTTATAGGAAATTTTTCGAAAACTGACTATTTATAGGAAATTTTTCGAAAATTGACTATTTATAGGAAATTTTTCGAAAATTGACTATTTATAGGAAATTTTTCGAAAATTGACTATTTATAGGAAATTTTTCGAAAATTGACTATTTATAGGAAATTTTTCGAAAATTGACTATTTATAGGAAATTTTTCGAAAATTGACTATTTATAGGAAATTTTTCGAAAATTGACTATTAATAGGAAATTTTTCGAAAATTGAATATTTATAGGAAATTTTTCGAAAATTGACTATTTATAGGAAATTTTTCGAAATTTGACTATTTATAGGAAATTTTTCGAAAATTGACTATTAATAAGAAATTTTTCGAAAATTGACTATTTATAGGAAATTTTTCGAAAATTGACTATTTATAGGAAATTTTTCGAAAATTGACTATTTATAGGAAATTTTTCGAAAATTGACTATTTATAGGAAATTTTTCGAAAATTGACTATTTATAGGAAATTTTTCGAAAACTGACTATTTATAGGAAATTTTTCGAAAATTGACTATTTATAGGAAATTTTTCGAAAATTGACTATTTATAGGAAATTTTTCGAAAATTGACTATTTATAGGAAATTTTTCGAAAATTGACTATTTATAGGAAATTTTTCGAAAATTGACTATTTATAGGAAATTTTTCGAAAATTGACTATTTATAGGAAATTTTTCGAAAATTGACTATTAATAGAAAATTTTTCGAAAATTGACTATTTATAGGAAAATTTTCGAAAATTGACTATTTATAGGAAATTTTTCGAAAATTGACTTTTTATAGCAAATTTTTCGAAAATTGACTTTTTATAAGAAATTTTTTGAAAATTGACTGTTTATAGGAAATTTTTCGAAAGTTGACGACTATTTATAGAAAGTTTTTTAAAAATTGACTATTTATAGGAAGTTTTTAAAAAATTTACTTTATTTATAAGAAATTTTTCGAAAATTGACTTTTTATAGGAAATTTTTCGAAAATTGACTTTTTATAGGAAATTTTTCGAAAATTTACTATTTGTATGAAATTTTTCGAAAAACTGACTATTTATAGGAATTTTTTCGAAGATTGACTATTTATAGGAATTTTTTCGAAAATTGACTATTTATAGGCAATTTTTCGAAAATTTTCTATTTATAGGAAATATTTTAAAAATTTCAAAATGTAAAAGCTTTTTCGTGTCCAACCTTTTATATAAAAAGAAAAAAGTGAAATACAACAAACGAATTATAAAAATGAATGGCAGTATTTTATTTTATTTCCATTTCTTTTATTTATGACTGCAAGCCCCTACAATTTGTGTGGCATACTCGAATTGCATTGTTTAAGGTGGTCACTTAGTCACTTTTTCCGAGTCTAATCTAAACGTTGGCGTTGCCGTTTTTATAGTTAAAATAACAATTTAGGGTCATTAAAGTGTTGGCAAAGACTTATTGATTTTTTTGCGTTAAGAAAGTTCTTCATTTAAAATATTAAATTCGACGTTTGTTCATTTGTTCGATTCATTTCGTTTGTCTGACTGACCAGTCGGTCTGTCAGTGTTGGAACAAATTAAGGAAAAACAAATCCATTCATCGTCATAAACTTTAATTTTTTTTTCTGTTTAAGAATTATTTCCTACGCAGCTGCATTTTACTTATATCTACGCTAATACATATATTTCGATTCAAATAACAGTAGAACGATAATTTGAAATTAGATCGATTGATTTTGTTTAATCTCGGAGTTTGAGGAAACTTTCATATAATTTGCATAATTTCTTGGAAGGTTGGAAATTATTTCACAAAAATTTTAAATGTTAATCAATGATAATCTTTGCTTTTACTTTTTTACTTAAACAACATAATTCTTACTTACTGTGTTTTAAAAATAAGTAGTAACACATAGTTTTTTGATCAGTTTTAATGTTGGAATACTCCTCATGATATTGATGGCCCTACTAAACATCGAAACTTTCCGAGCATTTGGTTGTCTAACTTTTTTTAGCTTTACCAATTTTTCACATAAATCGAAAATGGTTCTGAATACCGAAACTATTTTTCAGAAAAATTGAAACATCGTTTTTTTTTAACTTTCCTATACATTCTTCATTTAATCCTAAAAGATGATGATCATTCATTATATGATTTACAATAAATCCTTCAGAAGAAAAATATAGTTTCCGACCACTGTTCCTTGGAGTTGTTTGCCCTTTACTTTCGACTTCAAAACAAAAAGAAATCAACTTATAAATCGTTATAAAAAAATTATAAATTACAGCCAGAAAATAACAACAACTACAACAAAAACTAAAGAACTACTTCCACCACCAACAACAAAATAATAAAATATCCACAAGAATAAGAAAAATATCGTCGTATAATAAAAACAATCATAACAATGTATAACTTTTTATAAGTAGATCTTCTCTTCTCTTGCCTCAAACTGCGTCTTCACTTCCACTTAGACCCTACATTTGGTTTTGTGTTCTCCGACCCCTTCCTATCCCTTTTCTTAATAACAGAATAACTTTTACGATTTTCTTAATAAAAAACTATACATCAGATACACATTGAGACACACTCCTTTCTTCATTCGACGCTTGTTCGCATTCTTCCCGGACCATCATCATCATCCATCCATCGATTTAAGCATCGAAAAAAAAGTACAAATGTACAAAATTATTTATTGTATTATTTTATTTATATATAATTTTTCTTTTATTTTTTATTATTTTATTTTATATTTATGTTTATTGTATTTCATTTTTTTTTGTAGTCCGATTTTTGTTGTTCTTTTTGGTTGCTCTTGTTGTTGTTGTTTAACTAAATTAAAGAATGTTTCATCCAGAAGATACAATTTTTGTGAGGAGAGTCGTTGATCGGGTTTGTCTTCATTTAGTTTTGAAGTGTAATTTTTGTTGAATCTTTTCGTTGTTGTTGTTATTGTATTTTGTTCCTTTGTATTATTTAACATCATCATATATTACAAATGTTTCTGTTTTTTGTTACCTTATTATTGTAGTTGTTGTTGGTATATTTTGTGCGGTAGTACCAGTATCATCACAACTCCTTCTCCTGTGAATTCTATGCAACATTTATAATTTGTTACGGAAGTGTTCGTTTCTGGCGTTTTAAAAAGCACTAATTTTCAAAAATTGACTATTTATAGGAAATTTTTCAAAAATTGACTATTCAAAGGAAATTTTTCGAAAATTAACTATTTATAGAAAATTTTTCGAAAATTTACTATTTATAGGAAATTTTTCGAAAATTGACATTTACAAGAAAATTTTTCGAAAATTGACTGTTTATAGAAAATTTTTCGAAAATTGACTATTTATAGGAAATTTTTCGAAAATTGACTATTTATAGGAAATTTTTCGAAAATTGACTATTTATAGGAAATTTTTCGAAAATTGACTATTTATAGGAAATTTTTCGAAAATTGACTATTTATAGGAAATTTTTCGAAACTTGACTTTGTATAGGAAATTTTTCGAAAATTGACTTTTTATAGGAAATTTTTTCGAAAATTGACTATTTATAGGAAATTTTTCGAAAATTAGTTATTTATAGGAAATTTTTTGAAAATTAACTATTTATAGGAAATTTTTCGAAAATTTACTATTTATAGGAAAATTTTCGAAAATTGACTATTATAGGAAAATTTTTCGCAAATTGACTATTTATAGGAAAATTTTACGAAAATTGACTATTTATAGGATTTTTTTTTGAAAATTGACTATTTATAGGAAGTTTATCGAAAATAAACTATTAATAGGAAATTTCTCGAAAATTGACTATTTTTAGAAAATTTTTCGAAAATTGACTATTTATAGGAAAATTTTCGAAAATTAACTATTTATAGGAAATTTTTCAAAAATTGACTATTAATATAAATTTTTTCGAAAATTGACTGTTTATAAGAAATTTTTCGAAAATTGACTATTTATAGGAAATTTTTCGAAAATTGACTATTTATAGGAAATTTTTCGAAAATTGACTATTTATAGGAAATTTTTTCGAAAATTGACTATTAATAGAAAATTGTTCGAAAATTAACTATTTATAGGAAATTTTTCGAAAATTGATTATTTATAGGAAATTTTTCGAAAATTAACTATTTATAGGAAATTTTTCGAAAATTTACTATTTATAGGAAAATTTTCGAAAATTGACTATTATAGGAAAATTTTCGAAAATTGACTATTATAGGAAAATTTTTCGCAAATTGACTATTTATAGGAAAATTTTACGAAAATTGACTTTTTATAGGATTTTTTTTTTGAAAATTGACTATTTATAGGAAGTTTATCGAAAATAAACTATTTATAGGAAATTTTTCAAAAATTTACTATTTATAGAAAATTTTTCGAAAATTGACTATTTATAGGAAATTTTTCGAAAATTAACTATTTATAGGAAATTTTTCAAAAATTGACTATTAATATAAATTTTTTCGAAAATTGACTGTTTATAAGAAATTTTTCGAAAATTGACTATTTATAGGAAATTTTCCGAAAATTGACTATTTATAGGAAATTTTTTCGAAAATTGACTACTAATAGAAAAATTTTCGAAAATTAACTATTTATAGGAAATTTTTCGAAAATTGATTATTTATAGGAAATTTTTCGAAAATTAACTATTTATAGGAAATTTTTCGAAAATTAACTATTTATAGGAAATTTTTCGAAAATTTACTATTTATAGGAAAATTTTACGAAAATTGACTATTTATAGGATTTTTTTTTTGAAAATTGACTATTTATAGGAATTTTATCGAAAATAAACTATTTATAGGAAATTTCTCGAAAATTGACTATTTATAGAAAATTTTTCGAAAATTGACTATTTATAGGAAATTTTTCGAAAATTAACTATTTATAAGAAATTTTTCAAAAATTGAATTTTTTCGAAAATTGACTGTTTATAAGAAATTTTTCGAAAATTGACTATTTATAGGAAATTTTTCGAAAATTGACTATTTATAGGAAATTTTTCGAAAATTGATAATTAATAGGAAATGTTTGGAAATTACTATTTGTAGAAAATTATTCGAAAATTAACTACTTAGATTTTTCAAAAATTGACTATTTATAGGAAGTTTATCAAAAATAAGCTATTTATAGGAAACTTTTCGAAAATTGACTATTTATAGGAAATTTTTCGAAAATTGACTATTTATATGAAATTTTTCAAAATTTTACTTTTTATAGGAAATTTTTCGAAATTTACTATTTATAGGAAATTTTTTGAAAATTGATTATTTATAGGAAATTTTTTGAAAATTGACTATTTATAGGAAATTTTACGAAAACTGACTATTTATAGGAAATTTTTCGAAAATTCACTATTTATAGGAAATTTTTCAAAAATTGACTATTTATAGGAAGTTTATCAAAAATAAGCTATTTATAGGAAATTTTTCGAAAATTGACTATTTATAGGTAATTTTTCAAAAATTTACTATTTATAGGAAATTTTTCGAAATTTACTATTTAAAGGAAATTTTTCGAAAATTGACTAGTTATAAGAAATTTTTCGAAAATTGACTATTTATAGGAAATTTTTCGAAAATTGACTATTTATAGGAAATTTTTCGAAAATTGACTATTTATAGAAAATTTTTCGAAAATTGACTATTTATAGGAAATTTTTCGAAAATTGACTATTTATAGGAAATTTTTCGAAAATTGACTATTTAATTTGCATTTTTAGGAATATTTTGTAAAAATTTATTTGTTTTTATAAAATGTTTTTACATTTTATTAATTTTATCGCAAATTTTTCAAAAATTTCTTTTTTTGAAAGGAAATTTTTACAAATTTGTTATTTTTCAAAAATTTCTTATTTTTAAAGGAAAATTTTCAAAAATTTCTTATTTTTATAGGAAAATTTTTCAAAAATTTCTAATTTTATAGGAAAGTTTTTAAAAAATTTCTTATTTTTATAGGAAATTTTTCAAAAATTTCTTATTTTTATAGGAAATTTTTCAAAAAATTCTTATTTTTATAGGAAATTTTTCAAAAATTTCTTATTTTTATAGGAAATTTTTCAAAAATTTCTTATTTTTATAGGAAATTTTTCAAAAATTTCTTATTTTTATAGGAAATTTTTCAAAAATTTCTTATTTTTATAGGATAATGGGAAAATTTTATAAAAATGAGTTTTTCTGTTCTTAGAAAAAGCACTTGTATTTTTGAAAAAGCCGCTACAATTTGACACTTTCGTGATTAAAACTCACTGCTGCTCTTTTTTAGAGTTTGTTAAAAATCTCGTGGTCGTTTGTTAGTTCTCGAAGATAAAAATATCTTTTATTATAATAAAAAAAAATCAAACACACACGAACTCGAGTTCGAGCACAGAACAATATAAAAAGATGCAAAAAGGCAATAAAATATTATTTTGCATTTTTATGATATAAAAACATTTACTTAGATACAAAGATACACAATCACATCTACAGAAATATAATAATTTGTATTTCTATTAATGTGTATGCGAAGATATTTTATTATTTTAATGATGAAATATCTTTAAAATTTTCAACTTTGTTGTTCTGTTTATTTTTTCTACAAATAAAAAAGCAAATAAATTTTTATAATGCATTTAATTGTGGAAATTTAAACAAAAAATCTAAAATTATTTATATATTGTAAATAAATATGAGCGATGTGACTACAGTCAGTCGTTTCGTTTCTTTGATCTTAAGGTATCGCAAGTTTGTCCACCAAAAAATCTTATGATTTTTTTTTTTCTGTTTTATATTTTGCTTATGCGACTGTTTATGTGAAAAAATAAACAATTAATAACAAATAATATTCTTTTTGTTTTAAATAATAAACATTTAAACGTTTGATTGTAGGGATGGATTCATTGTGGACATTAAACATCTGCTTAACATATGGATTTGGGTGGATTTAATGGGAATAAGGAACTGAATGATTATAATTTTTTATCTTATTATTTCGATTTCAGAAAAAAAAGAACTTAATAAGTTGAAAATAAATATGATATATTGTATATTACTTTTATAAAGGATGTTTCGTGTTCACACACTTCTAAAAACTTTTTATATAAAAAAAATTATAAGTAAGAATTTTGTATAAAAAAATTTTTAGTGAACGTTTTTCCAAAATTTACTATTTATATAACATTTTTTTGAAAAATGAAATTTTTCGAAAATTGTAGGAAATTTTTCGAAAATTGTAGGAAATTTTTCGAAAATTGACTATTTATAGGAAATTTTCCCTATTTCTTTTTTAATAGGAAATTTTTGCAAAAATTTTATTTGTATAAGAAATTTTTCTATTTTTATAGGAAATTTTTCTATTTTTATACGAAATTTTTCTATTTTTATACGAAATTTTTCAAAAATTTTCTTTTTTTATAGGAAATTTTACAAAATTTTTTTATTTTTATAGGAAATTTTTTAAAGATTTCTTATTTTTACAGGAAATTTTTCAAGATTTTTTTTTATATAACAAATTAATAGCTAAAGTTTTCTATAAAAAATTTTATAGCAAAAAATTTCTATAAAAAATTTTAAAGTGCAGATTTTTTATAAAAAATTTTATATTGAAAATTTTTTAAAATTTTTTTTTTGTGAAAATTTTGTATGAAAAATTTTATACTGAAAAATTTTTTTTGAAAAATTTTTTTTGAAAATTTGCTGTAAAAAATTTTATAGTGAGAATTTTCTATAATAAATTTTATAGTAAAAATTTTCTATAAAAAAATTTTTTAATGAAAAATTTTCTCTAAAAAATTTTCTAATGAAAAATTTTCTCTAAAAAATTTTCTAATGAAAAATTTTTCAACAATTTTTTTAAAGTGAAAATTTTCTATAAAAAATTTTATACTGAAAAATTTTTCAGCAATTTTTTTTCTATAACAAATTTATAGCTAAAATTTTCTATACAAAATTTTATAGCTAAAATTTTCTATACAAAATTTTATAGCTAAAATTTTCTATACAAAATTTTATAGCTAAAATTTTCTATACAAAATTTTATAGCGAAAAATTTCTATAAAAAATGTTAAAGTGCAAATTTTCTATAAAAAATTTTATATTGAAAATTTTCTAAACAATTTTTTTTTGTGAAAATTTTCTATAAAAAATTTGATAGTAAAAATTTTCTATAAAAAAGATTTATAGTGAAAATTTTCTATAAGAAGTTTTATAATGAAAATTTGCTATAAAAAATTTTATAGTAAAAATTTCCTATAAACAATTTTTTAATGAAAAATTTTCTATAAAAAATATTATAATGAAAAATTTTCTATAAAAACTTTTAATGTGAAAATTTTCTATAAAAATTTTTATATTGAAAATTTTCTATAAAAATTTTTATATTGAAAATTTTCTATAAAAAATTTTATAGTGAAAATTTTCTATCAAGAATTTTATAAAGAAAATTTTTACAGTAAAAATTTTCTATAAAAAATTTTATAATGAAAATTTTCTATAAAAAATTTTATAATGAAAATTTTCTATAAAAAATTTTAAAGTTAAGATTTTCTATATAAAAATTTTCTATAATAAAAAATGTGAAAATTTTCTTTAAAAAATTTTATAGTAAAATTTTCTATTAAAAATTTTATAATGAAAATTTTCTATAAAAAATTTTATAGTGAAGATTTTTTATAAAAATTTTGTTAGTGAAAATTTTCTAAAACAAATTTGTTGTGAAAAAAAATCTATAAAAAATTTTACAATGAAAATTTTCTAGAAAAATTTTTATAGTGAAAATTTTCTATAAAAAGCTTTATAATGTAAAATTTTCTATGAAAAATTTTATAGTAAAAATTTTTTATAAAAATTTTGATAATGAAAACTTTTTTAAAAAAAATTTTGTAGTGAAAAAAAAAAAAATTTTTCTATAAATAATTTTACAATGAAAATTTTCTACAAAAATTTTATAGTGAAAATTTTCTATAAAAAACTTTACAATGAAAAATTTTCTACAAAAAATTTTATAGTGAAAATTTTCTATCAAGAATTTTATAAAGAAAATTTTCTATCAAGAATTTTATAAAGAAAATTTTCTATCAAGAATTTTATAAAGAAAATTTTCTATCAAGAATTTTGTAAAGAAAATTTTCTATCTAGAATTTTCTAAAGAAAATTTTCTATAAAAATTTTTGTAGTGACAATTTTCTATAAAAAATTTTAAAGTTAAAATTTTCTATATAAAAATTTTCTAAAATTAAAAATGTTGTGAAAATTTTCTCTAAAAAATTTTATAGTAAAAATTTCTATTAAAAATTTTATAATGAAAATTTTCTATAAAAAATTTTATAATGAAAATAATCTACAAAAATTTTTGAGGTGAAAATTTTCTATAAAAAACTTTATAATGTAGAATTTTCTATAAAAAATTTTATAGTGAAAATTTTTTATAAAAAATTTTATAGTGAAAATTTTTTATAAAAAATTTTACAGTGAACATTTTCTATAACAATTTTTATAGTGAAAATTTTCTTTAAAAAACTTTATAATGTAGAATTTTCTATAAAAAATTTTATAGTGATAATTTTTTATAAAAATTTTTTATATAAATTTTAAAGTGAAAAAGAAAAGATAAAATTTTATAGTGAAAATTTTCTATAAAAAATTTTATAGTGAAAATTTTATATAAAAAATTGTCTAGTGAAAATTTTCAACAAAAAATTTTATAATGACAATTTTTTATAAAAAATTAATAGCTAAAATTTTCTATAAAAACTTTTCTAGTCAAAATTTTCTCTAAAAAATTTTACAGTCAAAATTTTCTGAAAAAAATTTTTTAGTGAAAATTTTCTATAAAAAATTTTATAGTGAATATTTCTTATAAAAAATTTTAAAGTGAAAATTTTCTATAAAAAGTTTTATAGTGAACATTTGTTATAAAAATTTTTTATATAAATTTTAAAGTGAAAAAGAAAAGAAAAAATTTTATAGTGAAAATTTTCTATAAAAAATTTTATAGTGAAAATTTTCTATAAAAAATTTTATAGTGAATATTTCTTATAAAAAATTTTAAAGTGAAAATTTTCTATAAAAAGTTTTATAGTGAACATTTTTTATAAAAATTTTTTATATAAATTTTAAAGTGAAAAAGAAAAGAAAAAATTTTATAGTGAAAATTTTCTATACAAATTTTTATAGTGAAAATTTTATATAAAAAATTTTCTAGTGAAAATTTTCAACAAAAAATTTTATAAGGACAATTTTTTATAAAAAATTTAATAGCTAAAATTTTCTATAAAAACTTTTTTTATAGTCAAAATTTTCTCTAAAAAATTTTACAGTCAAAATTTTCGAAAAAAATTTTATAGTGAAAATTTTCAATAAAAAATTTTATAGTGAAAATTTTTTATAAAAAATTTTAAAGTGAAAATATTCTATAAAAAATTTTATAGTGAAAATTTTCCATCAAAAATTTTATCAAGATATTTTCTTAAAACTTCTTTTTTTTTTAATTTTCGATATTCCTTGAAAAAGAACCAGTCAAAGAAATCGGCAAAAAATATTTTGAAATAAATTTTAATTCCAAAAAAATCCCGTCGTTTTGTATTTTTATTTAAATAAATATTTATTTGCACCCATAAATTGTTACATACAAACATCTGGATTCATATGTATTTATGCACATCTGTGTCTTATAATCAGCTTTAGTTTCTTGGGCCAATTTATTTTATTTATTTTTATATATATATTTTTTTGTTATTTTCTGTTACCAAAGTCAGCAGAAATAATTTATGCCCATAAATCCGCAAAACCAATACCCGCCGCCAGCCAACCTATGAGTGTAGCTACGGTATGGCAAAGTTTTTTGTAGATTTAACAAAACATTAGTAGCGATTTGTATAAAACAATTTGAGGTCTTAAAATTTTTAAGGAAAAGCGACTAATCGTGCTTATAAATATAAAAATTAAAAAAAGAAATAAATTTTAATTTTTTAGCCGATATCTCATTGAAACTGTACCATTTAATAAATTTTATTTGTCCCTTAAATTTATATTTTACTTTCCTGAATTTTATTTTTCCATAATTTATTACAAAATTTTTTTCTATATTTAATAAATTTCTTATAAAAATATTAATATCTCACGTGCAAAACTATTTAAGAGTCTTAGGAATCAGCTACAAAAGCAATTGACGTAGAAAAGGAAGCCAAGAATCCACTTAACCCAACAAGCGACAAAAGTCATTACACTCGACACTTGATTTTGTCGGTTTTATTGCTGCATGACTTCATTCATTCATTCATACAATCATTCATTCACTGATTCAGTCATCTTTCATTCTTGTTTCACTTGGTTGGATATAATTCGTTTGTTTTATATTAGTTAAATTATTGTGGGTGAGTTTGTGTTCTTGCAATGAACCAGCAAACATTTGGATGTGCGAAGAAATGAAAATGATGGAGGAAAAAAATTAATAAAAAAATTTTACAAACGATTTTGTTAAAAAAAAACTTGATAAAATCTTCAGCATTTCTTTGTTAAATGAAATTTTATATAAAATTTATATCTAAAATTTTCTACGAAAAATTTTGAAGGCAAATTTTTGATATGAAAAATTTTAAACATTAAATTTTTATATTGAAAATCTTTCTATAAACAATTTAAAATTTATTTATAAAAAATTTAATTAAAAGTTTTACTAAAAAAACTTAATATCAAACATATTTTTTTAATTTCGCGGTAAAGGGGTTAAATTTTATATACAATTTTGATGTGAAACCTTTATATTTAGTCAAAATTTCCGTAATAAGTTTCACTTTGTAAGAATTTTTATACAAAATTATTGTTGTCAAAATTTAGAAGTGAGATTTTTGATTCAAAATTTTTATATAAAATATATTGTAGTTAATATTTGGATGTAAAATTTTTCGCTGACAAAATTTTAATGAAAAAATTTGCAGTCCAAGTTTTGTTTTACAATTTTGTATAACTATAATTTCTATCTGAAATTTTTTTATATCAGAAATTTTTATATTAAATTTATTAATCAAAATTTCGATGTAAAATTTTTCATATTTTTAACAAAAAGTTTTTAGTTTTCAAAATTTTAATATAAAATTTTTCTTTATCCAAATTTTGATGTAAAATTTTTGGTAGTCAAAATTTTGATGTAAAATATTTAATAGTCAAAGTTTAAAAATTTTTTATGATCTAAATTGCAGATTTTTTCATAGCCAAAATTTCGATGTGAAATATTTAGTATCAAAGTTTTTGTAAATTTTTTTATGGTTAAAATGTGGGTTTAAAATCTTTCTAAAAAAAATTATGTAAAATATTCAAAAGTCCAAATATCTTTGTTAAATTTTTCAAAACCTAAAACTGTCGAAATTTAGATGTAAAATTTTTCGTTGTCAAAATTTTGATTTTGATATTCAACTTTTTTTAAAAAAAATTTTTTATTTGAAATTTTTCATTTTAGAAAATTTTGACATTGAAGATGTTAAACAAAATTTTTATAGAAAATTTTTCATATTTTTTAGGAAAAGTGTTTCTTTTTAAAAACTTACAATATAAAATTTTGATTTAAATATTCTTTTGTCAAAATTTTGATGTAAAACTATTAACAGACAAAGTTGCTTTGCAAATTATTTAATACCCAAAGTTTTATATAAAATTTTTGTTATCTAAATCAATTTCGATGTAAAATTTTTTAAAATCAAAATTTTAGTGTAAAATTTTTCAAGATCAAAATTTCGATGAAAAACTTTTCATAGTTAAAATTTCTATATAATTTTTCTTTTAAATAAACAAAAATTCTGGGTATAGTAAATATTTTGCCAAAGAAAAATTATTCGCACTTTATCTCAGTCTATAACATTTATTTATTAATGTAATGGACAATTTTTTTTTTTGGCTTTTATCAATAAATTGTCTATAACATTAATAAATAAATGTAATAGACTGGGATTAAGTGCGAATATATATATTTTTTTAATTTTTTTAACATTAAAAACTTTCGAAATTTCGCCGTAAAATTTTTCATAGTCAAAATTTTGATACAAAATTGTTTGTAGTAAAATTTTAAATGTAAAACTTCGAAGTAAAATTTGTCATTGTCAAAATTTTAACATAATTTACATAGAAAAAATTGTCCCAGCTAAATTTCTATGTTAGTTTTTTTTCTTAAGTCAAATTTTCAATGTAAAACTTTTTATGGTCAAAATTTGAATATAAAATTTTTCCTAAACAAAATTTCGATTTAAAAACTTTAATAGTGAAAATTTCAATGTTAAATTTTGTACAGTCAAAATTTCGATCCAAAATTATTATAGTCAAAATAAATGTAGTAGTTTTCATAGCTTAAAATTCGGTATAAAACATTTTATAATCAAAATTTGTATAATCATAAATCCGATGTAAAATCTTTCAAAGTCAAAATTTTGATGTTAAGTTGAAATTTCATTTAAAAATTTTAAAAATTTCAATGAAAAATTTTTCTAGCAAAATTTCGATGTAAATTTTTTTATAGTCAAACTTTTGATAAAACAAATTTTGATAATAAATTTTGAATAGTCGAAATTTCAATCATAATTGAAACGAGTTAAAATTTTATACAATTTTTGTATTCAAAATTTTTATTAAAATTTTGTTATAAAATTTTTAGTAGCTAAAATTTGATGTAATATTTCAAAAAAAAAAAATCAAAATTCTAATGTAAAATTTTTCTTAAAAAAATTTATTTCAAACAAAAATTTTCTATGTAAAATTTTTTAAATAAATAGTTTTTTGATAAAACCAAAAAATTCTGTTGGGGAAACCTTTCCTCGTCTCGTTTCGATGGTTGGTTAGGCCATCTCTTTAGAAGGATTATTCCTAATTCTAGACAGATCGAAAACCACACACTATATCTTATTTGCGCGACAAAATAAATACGAATTATTCTGTACAACAAATATCAACATAAAGCGAAGATTATCATCTGAACAGAAACACACACACAAATGCGTCGAGGAAAGGTTTCTCCACCAAAATTTGTTGGCTTTATCAAACAACTATTTATTACAATAATAAATAATTGTAATAAATTGGGATCTTAGTGCAATACAATATAGTAAAACTTTTTAATTAAATGCTTTTGTTTGCTAGGAAATGTTAGATTTTTTCTACATTTCTGACAAGTGCAGTTCTAGTAAAATTTTACACTTATTTCTTTTTTTCTTTGCTCATAAATATTTTTCTTTTGAATTAAGCAAATTTCTTGTAATAATACCGGTAATAGTGTAATAAATATGCATTTGATAAATCGATAATTTTGGAAGATATTTGTCAATTGAATCAGAATATGTTCAAAATATCGATCTTACTTTAAAAGACCCTAGAAAAACATATAAAAGTGTAATAGTTCCAGTAGTTAACGCATTTTGAAAATCTAACATTCAAATCGTGGATGGTATAATAGTGGCCTGGAACTAAGCAGGTCTTCTATGTTCGATTAGGTTCACCCTTAAAAGAAAGCTAACGATCATTAATAGATTTTTGAAAACAGTACCTAATAAGAGAACACAATAACTTCATATTAATGGTCCTTAAAACCGTATGTCTTTTAAAAAATATTCCAGATTTTTCATATATATCTCAAGAATTAATATAAAAAAAATACCATCAATTTTAATTATAAATCTTTAGTTATAAAGACCACAACAGTCTTAGCATTTTTCTTTTTTTTTTATTTTGTTAATATTTATTTACACAAGAAATACAATTTATTCCCTTTTGCGCACAATCATCATCAACCAAACGATCGTTATATAGATCTCCTCTGCTGGTCTTTAGATTCTTTCTTAACTCAATCTATAGGATTTTGTATGAGTTAAATAATAATTTATAATTCTTTTTTTATATTTTTTTCATACATTACAGCATCATTAAATGAGTAGAAGGTATTTGGATGAGGAAAAAAAACGGAACAGTAAAACTTAAATATTGACAGATGAATTTTTATTCTTTGAGTGTGCGTTTGTGGCTGAAATACAAAACAATAATAAATATATGAACATTCCGCGAGGGGAAAGTGAAGGGTAATAGGGGCCTTTTGAGAGGCCTTATCTCTTGGAAACAGTTCGCCCATATAAAAAAAAGGTTAAATTATATGTACAAGAAAATAGGTTCTTGTACATATAATTTAACCTTTAATCTTTTTGCAAATATCTTTTTTATAAATGAGTCTATTGAAGTTAAATATAAAGAGGATAGGATCAGGAGAAAATCCACCCCCTATTAAGAATCGCCTACCCCTACCTCCTATTTAACTAATACTTTTATCTCCATAACTTATTATAGTCTTAAAACATCCAACATCTTTTTTGCCAATGAGATAAGTTTAGAAAAATGTGATTTAGGTAGGAGCAGGGAGAATTTTTCCCCCTTTATATTTTCTCTATTCATCCGTCTTTTCAATTCATAACCAAAATATATAGCAATGACAAACTTATAATTCAAATTTTCCATACAAAATTCCTACTATAAGACTTTGATAATTTTATAACTCGTTTATAATTAGGGGGTTTCTTTAGAAAATTTTTTTATCAAAAACTTTTCTATAGAAAATTTTTTTATCAAAAATTTTTCTATAGAAAATTTTTTATCAAAAATTTTTCTATTGAAAATTTTTTTTTATCAAAAATTTTATTATAGAAATTTTTTTTTGTGATCAAATGCGAATACTCTTTCTTATTAAATTTTTTTTTATCAAAAATTTTTCTTTAGAAATTTTTTTTGTCAAAACTTTTTTTGTAGAAAATTTTTTTATCAAAAATTTTTCTATAGAAAATTTTTTATCAAAAATTTTTCTATTGAAAATTTTTTTTATCAAAAATTTTATTATAGAAATTTTTTTTGTGAGCAAATGCGAATACTCTTTCTTATTAAATTTTTTTTTTTATCAAAAATTTTTCTTTAGAAAATTTTTTTGTCAAAACTTTTTTTGTAGAAAATTTTTTTATCAAAAATTTTTCTATAGAAAATTTTTTTTATCAAAAATTTTTCTATAGAACTTTTTTTTTTATCTAAAAATTTTAGTAGAAAAATATTTTATCAAAAATTTGTGTATAAAAAAATCTTTGTATGGAAAATATATGTATTTTTTATTAAAAATTTTTCAATAAAAAATTTTTTCATGAAAAATTTTTTTATCAAAATTTTTTTCATAGAAATTTCTTTATAAAAAATTTTTCCATAGAAAATTTTTTATCAAAAATTTTTCGATAAAAAAATTTTTATCAAAAATTTTTCGATAAAAAATTTTTTATCAAAAATTTTTCTATAAAAAATTTTTATATAAAAAATTTTTTCATTAAAAATTTTTCGATAGAAAATTTTTTCATCAAAAATTTTTCTATAGAGAATTTTTTATTCGAAAATTTTCTATGGAAAATTTTTTTATCAAAAATATTTTTATCTAAAATTTTTCTATAAAAAAAATTTAGTTTGAGAAAAATTTTCGATATTTTTATCAAAAAATTTTACTAGAAAAATATTTTATCAAAAATTTGTATATAAAAAATGTTTGTATCGAAAATATATGTATTTTTTATCAAAAATTTTTCTATAGAAAAATTTTTTTTGGGATCAAATGCAAATACTCTTTCTTTTTAACAAAAATTTTTATCAAAATTTTTCTATAGAAATTTTTATCAAAAATTTTTATGAAAAGTTTTTCTTAAAAAATTTTTCTATATAATATTTTTTGGTCTTTTAATCTTATTTTCTAAAGAAAATTTTTTCTACAGAAAATGTTTTTTAATTTTTTGATAAAAATTTTCTATAGAAAAATTTTTGATAAAAATTTCTATAGAAAATTTTTATCAAAAATTTTTCAATAGAACATATTTATCAAAAATTTTTCTATAGAAAATTTTACCAAAAATTTTTCTATAGAAAATTTTTATCAAAAATTTTTCTATAAAAAATTTGTATTAAAAATTTTTCTATAGAAAATTTTTATCAAAAATTTTTCTATAGAAAATTTTTTTTTTCAAAAATTTTTCAATAGAAAATTTTTTTATCAAAAAATTTTTTATAGAAAATTTTTATCAAAAAATAACAAAATAGTCGGGATGTAAATATTATTTAAAAAGGAACATTTTTGGAAAATTTTTATCAAAAATTTTTCTATAGAAAATTTTTATCAAAAATTTTTCTATGGAAAATTTTTATCACAAAATTTTTCTGTAGAAAATTTTTTTAACAAAAATTTTTTTATAGAAAATTTTTATCAAAAATTTTTCTATAGAAAATTTTTATCAAAAATTTTTCTATTAAAAATTTTTATCAAAAATTTTTCTATAGAAAATTTTTATCACAAAATTTTTCTATAGAAAATTTTTATCACAAAATTTTTCTATAGAAAATTTTTATCAAATAGTTTTCTATAGAAAATTTCTTTTATAAAAAATTTTTCTATAGAACTTTTTTTACCTAAAATGATTCTATAGAAAATTTTTTTATCAGAAATTTTTCTACAGAAAAATATTTTTATCGAAAATTTTTCTTTAGATAGAAATTTTTATCGAAAAATTTAGTTTGAGAAAATTTTTCGATAGAAAAATTCTGTGAGAACTTACTCAAAAGAAAAATGATTCGCACTTATTATATTTATTTATTTATTAATCTGATGGGCAATTTATTGATAAGAGCTAAAAAATGTTTGTGGGGACAACTAATTTCTCGACGCGTTTCGATGGTTGGTTAGGCCATCATCTTCAGGAGGAGTATCCCTACTAGTAGACAGATCGGAAACCTCGCATTATTACCTATTTTACAAACACAATAGTTACGAATTATGTTAGTAAACAAAAGTTTCTAAAATAGGTAATAAAGCGAGGTTTCCGATCTGTCTACTAGTAGGGATACTCCTCCTGAAGATGATGAAATAACCAACCATCGAAACGCATCGAGGTTGGTTGGTTGTCCCGACAAACATTTTTCAATCTGTCTAAAACTAGAAATTCTCCTCCTGAAGATGACAGCCTAACCTAGTCAAAAAAATTGTTTGGCTTTTATTCATAAGTTATCTATTACATTAACAAATAAATGTGATAGACTGGGATTAAGTGCGAATAATTTTTCTTTTGAATAATATTTACTATCCGGACAATTTTTTTTATTTTTTGAGAAAAAAAAAGTACTTTATTAAGTACATTCCATTACCAAAGTTTTACTAATTAAAGGCCCTATTGATTTCTTAGACCCTGATCTCTTGTTCCCGCTTTAAAACAAACGAACATCAGTAATACCGATGGATGCAACAAACAAACTTCTGCAACAAATAAAGAAGTTGAAGAGAAAAAAAAGACAACATTCATTTGAACGAATTAAATGTAAAAGAATCAATTTATAGTATTCGAACATTCGTTCGTTCATTCGTTTTGTCGGTTATTGAATTGAATGTGTGTTTTTTGTTTTTTGTGTCTTGTATATTTTATAAAAGTATTTTTATTTTCAGTTTTTTTTTTTTATTTAATTTTTTATAAATTTTAAATGCAGATAAAAAGAGATAAGTGTCAGGTCGTTTGGTCGATTTGGTTGTCAGAATTCGAGCCTGTATACTTTCATATACAACTCATACACATTTACATCCACATCCAACATCATCAATACAAAATAAAATGTATAAAAAAATAAATAAATGTATAATAAAAAATTATTGTACAATTTATTATACAAAAATGTGTGATTATGTGTAAGAGCGAAAAAAGGGGATTTATTCACCGCATGTCTTTTAGGTTTTGATTAATTGCATTTTTATATTTGGTGTGTTATTTTTTTCTTCTTCTTAACAAAATTAATGCATCTACATTTATATAATAAATATATGTAAGATTAAATAAAACAAAAATACTTTCGAACATTCGAACTTACTTCCATATATAAAATAAATATTATTGTTATATATTTATTTATTTTTCCTTATTTTTTATTTCTTCATTCATTTTAATTACTTCGGTTTAACTTTAAAAAGTTCATTGAACCTTTGGAATTATTGGTGTGCACGTTGGAAAGTTGTCATCTTTTAGTTTCGTGTTTTTAATGTGAATTCTATCAAAAATTCTTAAGATTTTAATTAATCGAAAATAATTACATTGAAATGTAGATTATTTATGTATTACAAATATTTTCGATATACTGTGACTTTTGGTTTTATAAAGCAAACAGTTTGCAACACTTAATATCATAGTTGGAATACAAATTTCTAGACTTACACAGAAATACAGATTTGTATACCCTTCTAATATTGGTCTGAGACCCAAAAATCGACTAAGAATCACTCTCTGAGTCGATTTAACGATGTCCCTCCTACTGGCTGACTGTCCGGATATCCCATATAAGCTTGTTATCAAAGTACAGGTCGTAACTTTAAAGATAAATTAATAAAATTTGGTACCCTGGATCTTAATTTTGTCCAAGGATAATCCCTATTTTTTTTGGGCGAAATCGGATTTCTATGTCGTGTACCTCCCATTGGGAAGGCTTCCGGAAATAGAGCTTTTTTCCCTTTACTAATATTTAATAATATTTAACACAAATATTGCTTATTGTAACCAATATCAGTGTAGCCAATCGGCCCACATAATTTACCATACCTCCCATACAAGACACCAATTCAAATATTTTTGTAATACCCAGAAAAGTACAAAAAATCTTATAAACAGGAGTAGGCGCATATACCACCAGAAGCCGATGAATTTTTTTATTTTTCGTTAATAACACGATCATTAATAAAACTCGTGAAAATGAGTATTAAAATCATTCAGTTGGAATTTGGATGTTAAAAGAGTTGGTTGGTGCCGCTTTGTTAAAGAAGAGACAACAACAACAAAATAGGCTAGAAACAAATCAAAATCCAATTTATAACAACAAAATACAAGGTTAGAGAGAACAAAGAAATATAATCTCGAACATTGTTGCCACGACACTATTATTTCTGTAAACATTTGGAATATTTTTGTAAATATTAGGAATATTTTTCAAAACACAAATAAATTCTTATACTAAACAATTTAAGATTTTTATATTTTTTTTTTAGATATTTTCGATCCAAAAATTTTTTTATAGACAAATTTTTAATAAAAATTGTTTTCTTTAGAAAATTGTTCGATAAAAATTATATTTTATAGAAAATTTTTCGATAAAAATATTTTTCTGTAAAAATTTTCGATAAAAAATTTTTTATTGAAAAATTTTCGATAGAAAATTTTTTATAGAAAAATTTTTGTTAAAAAATTTTTGATAAAAAATTTATCTATAGAAAAATTTTTGATAAAAAAATTTGTTGTAACAGCTCCGAAATTTACAGTTTTGTTGTACCTGCCATTTGAATTTCCGGTTCTCGCCAAAATGTATTTTTTGGTCATTATTTGAGAAAATGCTTGATAAATTTTAGTTTTTTTTTTTGAATTTAAATAAAGCTATTTTTTTAATATTATTGTTCAGGCCATGGAAAATGTATGAACAATTTTATCGCCATTGGTTAAGCTTAACCCTTTTTTGTAAGAAGATTTGAACCGAGTTTCTATAAAAATGCATAAGAGTAATTATTTAAAAAGAGTATAAAGTTATTTAGAAGTTATATTTCCATGGCTGATATTTTTCCAGATCAGTTTTGTAAAACCAATAAAACCCTTTATTTACTGTTTTGTAAGGGTAAATAATTGAATAGTCAAATTTGAAAAGGTCACATCTTCAGTTTTATGACATATATGTTTATTGACATCAATGAGTTCCAAATACAGGTAAGCATCTCTGTATTAAGAATGAAATATTTCTAGCATTCCTTCTACTGTAAATCCCAAGCTTCCTAATTTTTTTAGATACTTTACTTTATTTTAAAATAAGTTGTTTTTTTCATTTCCTGAAAACTTTTAGTTTGTGGAGATGTGACCTTTTCAAATTTGATCATTCAATTATTTATATAGTTATTTTTCCAATTCAAAGCCAAAATTCGTGTTATCGACATTAGGATGAAGCGAAAAGCAAGTTTTATTGAAATTCGATACGCCTGCGTTAAAAATCAGAAAAAAATGTTGTCTTCCGAGGTCAATGTCCTGAGGTGGCGCACAGGACTTTAATTTCTAGGACCCATTTGTATTGGGAAAAATGAAAGTTTTTTTTGGTTTTCGGTAAATTTCAACCAATAAAGATATGTTTTTGGCAAAACCAATAATTGGCTGTAGAAGACAACTAAATCAGCTTTCATTAGAGTCATAAAAACTAAAAATCTATACAATGGTTTTGAAGTTATTGCAATTTGCTCCAGAAAATTCGTTTTCTTTTCAACACGCCTAAGGATAGGCAGCAAAAAAATTTACTTTAGTGTACAGAAATTACAAAGTAAGACATTCCTTATCATCTTAAGACTTATTAGTACTAAATAGTTGAAATTTATTAAAATAAAAATAAATTTGCATAGTTGTTTTTATACTGGAAAATGGTACTTTTTTTAAGGACTGTTTCAAAACTCACTTTTTAAGTTATAGAAAATTTTGTTAAAAAAATATTCAAAATTTCAAAATTTTTAATCGGTATGTTAAACAAGGCAGATGTGGTAATAATAATATCTCATATAGTTTTGCCGTACCTAAGACTTGAAATCGTAAAATTTCGCGAAATATTAAATTTTTGGACATTATTTAAGTAGATGCATAGTAAATGTTATTTAGGTTTTCTTTTGATAAACTAATACCGAATTTTATTGCCCCGTCATTGTGAAATGTCCACTAGAACTTTTTGTTAATATTGGGTGAGCTTAACCCTTTTTTCATCGGGGTCAAAGGTCAAAATTTGGATTTTTATTGGCAAAAATAAGAAATGTTATGAATTTAGTGGCGAATTTCGATCAGAATTAATAATAAAAGTTATTTTTAAGAATTTCGATATTGTTTTATTAAAAATATTCTTTAACCCTTAACAGTCATGGGGACTAAAATGACCCAACATTTTTCTTCGCACTTATTAGTAATTCGCAGGGCATGCTGTAGTCATTACAAGGTAACCAGTTACTAGAGTACATCCTATTACCAAAGTTTTGCTGGGAATATATAGCTATATCTAATTTAATATCTCCCTACTCTTTAATTTTAGCAAATGTGTCAAAAATCTTAAAAACGTAAAAAAATTAAAATGAAGAAACTAACTTATAGGAAATTGTTATTTTATTGTAGGATTAAAAAAAAAAAACTAAATAAAAAAGCTTATATATTAACAAAAACGCCATAAATCGAATTCTTCTATTCAGGGGTGTCATAGAAACCAAGTCGGTTTTTAAATTTCTCGGTTTTGAAAACCAATACTGGTATTATTTGGTGTCATGATTATTGGTTTGAAATCAAACAAAATGTTCGAATCAGATGTTTATTATTTCATTTGAATTTTTTGTAAAACATCAAAAATCAAATAAAAAATAAAAAATTAAAAAAATAAAAAAATAATTTGAAGAAAAATTTTCAGTTTTTTGCGATGTTTGTGGTATAGGTATAAAAAAAAACGCTACTGTTTGGACAAATGTAGCTTGTATACCCCAAAATAATGGAATGACCGAATTGCGGACTGAAAAAAATTTAATCTACCTACACCAAGAAACAAACCACAGCCAATCAAAGGACGATTGTCACTTACATGGGATATCCGTTTAATTGATATGCATTTGCTTCGCCAGTACCTTTACACAAAGAATATTCTAGCCTTACAATTTTCCCCATTTTTGAAATTTTTTATATTTGTCAATAAGGTTCATTGATTCTAAAGACACAAAAAAAGTACCAAAACTTGCTTTTATCTTATTACATGATAAAAATTCTATGTAAACTTTTCACCCATCTCTTTTTATTTGAAAGTTAAAGCTAAAAAGTACCAAAAATAATTTTTCTCTTTTTCTCCCCTTTTTTTCGAAAATTACTTACCACTTGTACTGTTATTTTTGTAGCTCATCTAAACTCGATTTAAATTGTAGTTCTATTGTTTTTAGTTTGGGAACCATATCGTTACAGAATTTACCCTTTTTTATCCCCCAAAGGCCGAATTATCTAAAATCCGTTCTTAGTGGATCTTTAAATCGAAAATGGCACCAGCTGGCCAGTAACGCCTTTGTTTTAAATAGATATACCAATTTTGAAATGAAATCTGTTAGCTGTAAGTTGCTTGGTTTATTTTCAATACTAAATCAATATTATTATTTTCTGTGACACATTTAACCAATAGAAAATGAAGTTCGAACATTAATATTGGAATTCATGACACCAATTTAATTTTTTTGTCGTTTTCAAAACCAATACCAATGAAATTGGTTTCTATGACACCCCTGATTATTATAAATCCACATTGAATTTTTTTCAAAAAATTATATACATTTTGTCGTGATTTAATAGCACAATTAAATTTTTTTGTACATATATTTATACCCTTCACCACCATAGATGGAAAGGGTATTATAAGTTTGTGCTGATGTATGTAACGCATAGAAATATTTGTCTTAGACCCACCGCACGATGGGCCGGCTAGAAGAAGTTAAGGCGAATAAATTAAGTTTCTTAAATAGTTTAATATTAACAAAAACCACTCAGTTATAATCACCGGTACTTGTGCTATATTATGTCATAAAAAATTAATAACTGTGGTTGTTATCTTAGGAGTACGGCAACGCCAAAGGTAACAAATTTTTCGTTTTGTTTTTTTTTTGTCAACACATAGTTTTACAATTTTTCGGGGATTTCAACAACTTATGCATTAAACACATAGACAACAGCAGGCTATACGAACACCGACTACAAAAGTCGTTGGCTGCAATCGTCGCCTCGTAGTCAGCTACTTAATTCTTTTGGGGACGGCAGCTACATTTAAGACGGCAGCTACATTTCGAAACACCTGAGTGGTGCCAATATCGCGTTTATAAGATGAACAAAATAACAATTTAAATTTTCATAAAAACGACATAAATTCATTTTATTAATTAACCTCCTAAATCAACGGTTTTCCTGTACCTGATAGTATGTCTATAAAAAAATTATAGAAATGTCTATAAACAAAATTATAGAAAGATTTTGGTGTGATCTCTTATAGTTTAAGAGTTATGCGCTTTTTAAATTTCAAGAATAATACGGTATAACTTTAGAAGTTTATATCCGATATTAACTTTTTTGGTATCAAACAAAAGCTACTGAAAATATCTTTTATATTCTTATATATTCTATATAATATTCTTTATAATGGATAAGGAGCTAATATACTATAAACTTATTTCTGCAACCGACTTTTTTTTTTATAAAATTTCGTATATCTTAAAACAATGTAGACATAAGTATGCTCTTTTATATAATGAATTTTATAAAGGACATACTGGGCTTTTATATAACATGAACTACGTAGCTCTAGCACACGTAGCGTGTGAGTTTGACAGTTTAAAAAATAACTTTTTAAAATTTTACTTCTATTGAGTTAGAGTTATATAAATATAAATTTTTACATAACATTTTATTAGATATTATTATATACATTAAATATATTTATATTTAATAAGTATGTAAATTGTTTACATAAATTCTTCCCATTGTATTTATGGTAAATAAAGTCAAGTGGTTTAAATCGCTCATTTATTTCAATATTATATGGTGTTGACAGCACTAAATCTCTTATTGTCGCCAACAAAAATAGAAAATAGTTTAATTTTGGCTACAGCTACAACGGTGTTCGGTAGTCGTATAGCCGTGTCGACTCTAAAAATTTTTTTTCTATTTGAATGCATGTATTCTAATTGACAGGTTGTAGCCCGTAGCCTGCTGTTGTCTATGTGTTTAATGCATTATTGAAAGTTAATTTTACATTGCCATACATCGTTGTTTTCCGCACAAAATATAGATCATTCCTGTTAACAAATTTGGTTAGTAAATGGTTTTTGTATAAGAAAAAAATCGTGTAAATGTTGAAGATTTTTTTTAACGAAAATCTTAAATATATGGAGGAAAATTAAAAATTGCAGACGATTGCATACTTTGTAAACCACTACAAAAGTTAGACCATTTAGTGATGTTTAAGTTTAAAGAAAAAAATCTGAGTCAGCGCGCAACCTAAGGTCCATTTATACTACTTTTCAGAAAAATGACAGAAATTACTTGTTTGAAGTTATTTGAAAAATGGTTTAAATTTAAGCATTTAAACTAGACTGAATATGTTGAATCACTGGAATTAGATTTTCATAATAATAGAGACTCAAAAAGCCAAGACATATATAACCATTTTGCAAAAAATGACAAAAAATTAAAAAATAAACTTTGTGTTCTAAAAGCGTCACAACTCGACTAAAATGCAAATGAACAATATAATTTCATTATCTATCCTCGTCTTTGTATTACCATTCCTACTTCCGCACCAATTTTATATGAAATCACATATAATTATTACTACAAACATATTAATAAATTTTGATAATTCTAATTCGAAAATATAAAGATATTTTTTTTTTGTATGGAAGGTGCCATGCCTACTATTTCTATAGCCTCCATTTTTCGCGTGCTTATACACCTTAAATGTTAAGATGCCCACAGCAAATTTGATTATCCTAGTTAAAATAGTATGTCAGATATACCATTAAATAATATTTTTCATATGGGCGGGGCTACTCCCACTTTAAATATCAGAACAGCTCATATCCAGCATTAAGCCCCGGAGATGTAATAAAACACGGCGAAATTTTTAAAAATATCGGCTAGGTATTTATAAAATTATGAATTTATTCCTGTTAAATATTCATTTCGGCCCATCGTGCACCGTTTAGTATTCCAATAGGCTAAGAATCACTTTCTGAATCGATTTAGCGATGTCACTCCGTCCGTCCGCCTGGACGGCTGGCTGGCTGGACCCCCATGTAAACCTTGTAATCAAATTACAGGTCGTAATTCTTAATATAATTTGATGAAATTTGGCATAGATCATTTTTTAGATAGTGGGACCAGGGCTATTGAAACTCTTCGGTCCAAGATTTATGGTACCTCCCATAGGTCCCACTTTCCGGAATTGATATTTTGGCCGCAAATATAAACTTTTTTCTCATGAAATTTAAAACAAATCGTCACCTAAAAGACGAAATAACCTATCTACAGTTTTTAAAAGTTTACAGGAGAGGGAAAAAATGTTATAAAATTGAAAGTATTTGCAATATTTTAACGAAAATTTTGTATTTAGATTCAAATTAAACAAGAAATATATATCGGCTGAAAAAAATTTGTTTTTCCAAACACAGCTTATGTTATGTCACTTAGGTTATTTGGAATTGAAAATCTGAAACCAAATAACCTATTTGCAGTACTAATTGGTATGAATAAATACATTTTTTTTATACTTATAAATATTATATAAATAAAATAATAATAGTTATAGTTTCTTTTACTGGTTTAAGCAAATTAAAAAATTACAAAATTAAACTTTTATCGCGTTTTTTGATTATTTAGTTTTATTTTTTTTAAGTGCGCAACGGTCCTCTAGGTATAAAAACTGTAATAATTTGGTAATTTGTTATATTAGATGTTCAAAATTTTGCACAGACATACGTTATGATATAGGGAATAATAATCCATAAAAAAACTCAATTTTGAAAACTTCGCAGACAGGTTATTTGGTCTTTAAGATGACGAAATACTGTTTATGTAAACAGAAATCACTGTACCAGATTTTGTTGAAATCGGTCCACATTTGACCAAAGCTCCCATACAAACTCTTCTATTAAAACGAACTAAATGAGACCAAAATGACTAAAACGCTCATAAATCTGAAGATATTAAGAATAAAGAAATGATAAAACTAAAAAAATGTTTATGTCTTTCTGTTCGGATGATAATCTTTGCTTTATGACTATATTTGTTGGCCACAATAATAATTCTTATTTATTCAGTCCCTCAAATTATACATAATGTGAGGTTTTCGCTCTGTCTAGAATTAGGGATAATCTTCCTGATGAGATGGCCTAACCAACCATAGAAACGCGTCGAGGAAAGGTTTCCCCACCAATATTTTTTGGTTTTATCAAAAAACTATTTATTACAATAATAAATAATTGTAATGAATTGGGATATTCCCAGTAAGAACAGTGTCAAACGTTTGAAATATGATGACTTTTACATTTGATATCAAACGTTTTTTTCAAACTTTTTTCAAACCTGAACAGATGTTTGAGATTCACATTCATTTTCAAATGAGGGTTCATTTGAGAATAAACGTTTGAAAAATGATAGTTTCTCAAATTGAGAATAAAGGTTATTCTCAAATCATTATCAAACCCTAAGATGATTTGAGAATAATTTGAAAAATGGTGTTATATAAATTTGATATCAAACCTTATTTCAAATTTTTTTCAAACATTAAAAAAAAAATAACTTATGCTAAATAAAATTAATGTTTAAGATATTTTAATGGATTGACATTGGATTTCAAAGAAATTCGTTATTTCTTTCGGATTTTTTAAAGTTGATCCATATTTGACCATAAAACCTTGGTTAAAAAATTTCAAGATAAAAAATTCAAAATTATATGCATAAATAAATTTTCTTTGTTTCTTAAATTTTTTTTACCTAACAATTAAAAATTTATATTTTAAGCGAAAGAATTCAAATATGATGCACCGTTTTCAAAAACAAAATAAACAAACTCAAAAATACAACGCCATTTTATTTATGTTCCACATGTAGATGATATCCACATTTGAAAAACCTTTGAGAATGAGGTTTGATCATGATTTGAGAATAAAGGTATTTCCCAATTTGAGAACAAAGTCCCCTTTTTGTTGAGAACGCTATTATTCTCAAATCAGTATCAAACGTTATTTTCAAATCATCCTCAATTTGAGAATAAACCTTTTTTCTTACTGGGTTAGTGCAATACACTACAGTAAAACTTTTTAATAAGAATTTTGTTTTTATTTTTTGCATACATTATTCTTGCGAAAATCAACTTGCCAAATTTCGAGATAATCGGTCCACACTTGACCCTAGCTCTCATATAAGTCCAAATGACGGAAACAGCTTAAATACATAAGTTTTGAGAAAATGTTTGTATGATGGCAAAATTTTGCAAATATTTGTCTTTATACAGGAAAAAGAACACCCTTGACCTCAGTGGCGAAGGGTATCATATGGTCGGGCTTGACCGACTATAGCACTTTCTTACTTATTTTTTCTAAATTTTTTAAATATTTTGAAATGTGTAAATTTGTTTGTATATCAAATTTTTTTAAATGTAATATAATGTTGAGAACTTGCTTTAAAAAATGTTTAAAAAATAATAACTTAAAATTCAATCAAACTGAAATAGTGGATTTCAAGCCAATTAAGTTTTCCTCAAAACCATTTGACGAAAAGAATAAAATAACTATTATTTTATTTAAAATACTAGTTTTGTACTCTTGCCTAATACTTAAGGCGCATGCGTCAAAGTGTTTAAAAAAAGAACAACAGCAAAACATCAATATTAGCGCCGATCAAGAACTAAAGACAAAAACTAGTTGCCCGCATAACCTCACACATGATCGGAAATGTTGAGAATAAAAACAAGTCTGTTGCAAGTTGCCAGTTGCTGGTGACCGAATCAAAAGTGACAACAACATGACATTTCTACAGAAAAACTTATGAGCAATGAATGTATTTACTTATGTCTGTGTTAATGTTATACGTAGCAAGTCTCTGGGAGAGAGAGCTGCCGGTTAAAGAGGCAGACATTAATCTTAACTTACAATTGAAATGCAATTTAGTTGGACATCCAAATGCAAGTATTACAAAGGCTTAGTGTAATAATTGACTGCTAAATTACTGGGTTTTATCTTAAAACTAATAATAAATTAAAAATTCATTGACTTACCCTCTCTTCTTCCCGTATCATTTCTGCTATTCCGGGTTTGATTTCCAAATCATCTAGCGATGATGAGTGATGACCAGGCCCTTGAGCCATAGAAGGACCTGAGGAGGAATGTGGTCTCATACCCATTGAACTACTGGCACCTAAATCCATTTGTGCTGCTGCAGCTGCCATAGCTGCCGCTTGTGCGGAGCCCAAAGAAAATCTATGAGAGTCACCCGACATTTGACTACCCTCTAGGCGACTACTAGCCGCAGCATGTCCTACACTAGCGGGAGAGGGAGTCAAGGGCCTACTTAAAATGCTGGACGGGTGCGTTGAAGTAACAGACGAGGCAGGTGAAGAACGATGAGATTGATGTGTTGGATGTGTATGATGATGTGAGATCTGTAGATGAGGTGAGGGCGTTAACATGCCCGAGGGTGTTCTAGCAGGTGGTAAAAGATTTGGTGTAGGTGTTGGTGAGGGCGAAGTAATATCCATGTGTACGCTGGAATCTAGAACCGAGCTACTCATGCCCGTATTAAGACTTGAGGTGGCCGCAGAAGAGCAGGTGGTAACAGGTATGGGCGGTGTAAAGAGTGTTATCTCCCTGGCCTTTTCACGCTCTCTTTCACGTGTTCTCTCTCGTTCCCTTTCCTGCTCGGCTCTTTCGGCCGCAATCAGACTACTTAAGGGACTTTCGGGCGGATTGAATATAGCATCGGCGGACGGCCATCTACGTTTTCGTACATTTCTCCCCAGTAAATGCTGATGCTGCAGGGGTGATAGTCTTAGTTCTAAACCCGAACTTTCTGCGGATTTCATGGAACCCGTAATATCCCATTCACTTGTTTCCAATCTTGGCTTTTTCTCTGATTCTTTATAAGAACCCATATCGCGTTCATGTTCCATACGTTCATTATCAGAATCCTGAGTTTGGCTCGGAGGTCTCTTCGTTGAGGGTGAGTTTAAGGGACTTGAGTCCTTTCTTTTAGGCGACTCCAAATGTTGAGTTTGACTTGAAAATAAATCCTTTTCATTGTTTGAATCCTGTCTGCTACTAAAATGAGCCGCTGAGGCTTCCGAGGCTCCAATATTGCTAACATCCGCCAGACCCCTAACCTTTAACATTTCCGCTATTCTTAGTAAAGGTCCTATCTGCTCTTGACTTACATTTATCTCTCCCTTGTACATGAAATCCACTATGGACTTCAGCTCAAACCAATTGACATCCCTCATTATGACTATGGGATGTTGACAGGGTGTGGTGGAGAAGAGAGTCTGAAAGTAGGGCGAACAGGCTGAGAGAACCATTTTGTGTGCCTTTATAGAGCGTCCATCACAGGCCAAGGTAACATCCACAAAAGACTCATTCTGTAAAAGCTGATCAAAAACACTCGTGAGATTACTTTGGTAGTTATTCCAGCGCAGGCAAAACTGTTGGGGAGCTGTGGCTGAGACCGATCCACATGATGATCTATCTGAGTGTGGTGAATAGGGCGCAACTCCACATAGGGGTGTAGAGGGAGCTGTATCCGTATGACCTAGAGGTGATTTGAGAGATGGGCTTCTTTTACCTTGTTCATCTTTTCTGGGAGGACTGGCCTTTTTAGTGGTAAGTGAGGGAGGACTGTTGACAAAACTCGCCAGAATTTGAGGCAATACCGAAGAAGGCCTTGATGAGGGCCTTGAGGGTGAGCTGGTTTTTGTGGTTTGTTGCGATTCTTGAGTTTCTCGAGTTTCCCGAAAGGGTGATTCTACATCTAAACGAGACGCTTGCGCCTGACGACTTTTAGCTCTGGGTGGCGGACTATTCGAATCCATTTTGTTTTCTGGTGAGAGTTAATAATTATTCTGTTATTTATTTCGATAGAGAAAAGGTTTTAGAACCTTCTGGGTTTTTAAAGCGAACTACATATTTTTTGTTTTAAAGATCTTTTAAGGTTTTTTTTTGGTTATAAGGATTTATTTTTTATATATTAAACATCACTTTTTTTTAGTTCTCTCTTTAATTTGTAAACAGGAAATAGTGATTTTTATGTTGTTGTTTAAACACGCGCGATTTCGTTGCAAAAATTTAGCGAAATGTTAATAATGAAGGCTCAAATTTGCCCTCTTTTGTTTGAAGCTGCTGCTATAATCTTACAATATTTTTTTTTTAATTTTTTATTAATAAATTTGTTTGTTTTTATTGTTGGTTTTATATTGAAGGCATGTGTTTTTAACGTAGATCAACGAATCGATATTTTTTGTAGGTGTATGAGTGAGCACGAGTATGTTTTGCATTAGTAGTTGTTGCAGTAGTGGTAGTAGTAGAGGAAGTGTTAGTTGTTAAAGTAGTCGAGTACCGTTACTAATCTCCCTTTCAACGACTATTATTTCACTGTGAATAGCTTCCACTCACAAACACATACACTCAAACTCACGCACTCTAACACATAGACACAGAAACACAAGCTCACTAATAATTAAAATCTTATACTACAACTACAATGACGACGACGACAACAACAACATCAAACTCATTTACAGCCAACAACAAGCAACATCATCAACAAGAGCAGCAGCAATATTAAATCTAGTAAAATTGCTCTAAGTGTGGCAAGAACATTGCGCTTTCCCAAATCTCAATGCAACAAACAAGCAAAAAAAAAAAATGAAACAAATCCAAAGTTGTGTGGAAAATGTTGCTGGGAAAATTTTATTAGAAAATCTCGAATCGCAAAAATGTTTTCGTATTATAATTGTAGGAATAATAATTGTCTCTGTGTGTTTTAAACGTAAAAAGTCTTCTCAGCACGACCGTCTGATTTAGACTGAAATTGTTTCGCACATTTTAATACGGAAAACTCAAAACAAACTTAAAATTGTTGTAGATGTGTATATTGTGTATGGGGAAAAACTGAAGCACATACAACAAAAACTACAGCAGCAACAACAACAGCAACAAACAGAAAAGAAAACGAAAACAGCAAAGCAATAGCAATAGCAACAAATATAAAAGGCACCATGCACAATATCCATGATGTTGTTGATGTTGGTGATGACTCAAACGACGACTACTACGACAATCGACATCGAGAAGGCGCACTTTTGCTAAGCAATTTTAGTTTTCAATTCTTTGGCACACACACACCAACACTTACACACTCAAACACACACACACACATTAAGGCTTTTAGACTTAAAAATTTTAGAGGTACAACTACTCGAAATTCTTTTAATACTTCCAAAGCTCTTGAATTTCTTTTTCCTTTCACACTCATACACTCTTTCTCCAGAACTCTCACCTTTACTCCTTTGGTCCATCAAAATGGCCAAATAGCCAACTTTTAAAAATTTGTCTTAGTTAACAAAAAATCTCAACAACAATAACTTTTTCGAGGCGGCTTCAAAAACAAAACCAAAAAAACGCTTTTCTTTTTCTGCTCAAATATTCCCAAGCAAAACTTTTGGCCGTAACAAAAAGGACTATCAGGAAGACGTAAACCAAGACGGCGACGACAAGGGAAGTTGTATATGATTTTGAATGCGTACAAATTTCTAAATGACGCGAATGCGTCGTTTACGTTTTTCTGCAATAGGCGTCTAAATCTAAAATCAACCAACAAGAATTAGAAAAACTACTACTTCCTTACAAAACTACAACACAACTTTAACATATGTGTAGACATAGGCAAAAATATCTCTACTCAAATACAAAGTAATATGACTGCCTTTCGCTACGAAACACAACAACGAAACAGGCGAAAGTATTGAACTTCGCGCGTAGTTTGTCAGAGTATGTATATAACAAAGTGCAACAAGGCTCCTACCGAGGAGTTGCAACACAAAAAGCCAAAAGGAAAAAATTCGAAATAGACGACAGAGAACTTAAACCTAGAAACGGCAGAATTAAGGAAACCAACTACAACAAAGTTGAAGCAAAGATGTTGGGGCGCACACATGGGCACCAAAATTTCAATGTATTGGTCTATAAACATAAAAGCCTATAATTTTACACATAAACTGCGAATGCATTTCTCGAAGTTTTGTAGTTACATACATTGGAAAACGTTAACGTCGTCCAAGTCCAAGAAGAAAATTTGCTGAAAAAAAAACTCACTTACACTCAAATAATCTTTATGATTCTAAAGCTGTCAATACAAAGAGTATATTTTTACGCGCTCTTTAACAACGTATGTGCCAGCAAACACTTTTTAAAGTCCGTCCGTTCATCTGTCAAACAGCCAACCAACCAACCAACAGATATCTTTTGTTTCGAAGTCATAATCACCGAAAAAAAACAAAACGTAACGCCGCAAAGCTTTTATTTTCCATGTTAAGGAATTTTTTCGCCTATTGCCAAAGCCGGCTAAAAACGCAGACCAAAGACACGTAATGCACTGCCACGTTATATCAAATGCATTATGAGTATCAGCTGCTGCTGCAGTTGAGGCTACTACTCTGTCTTCGTTGACTCCTTCCTCATGGGCTCAATTTCGTTACGAACAAGTGTTAGTTAGCGTCTCGGCGTTAAACTTTTGGACAGACAGACAGAAAGACAGACGTACACAAAAATGCATTCGCTCTTTTCCTTAGCCCAAAATCTACTACAACAAAATCTCGCTTAACTCAATACAACACCAAAAATAATTCTCCCATTTTCAATAAAATTTCGCTTAAGTAGACAGTGAGATTTTTTGTTGTTCATCATCATCGAACTTGGGGCCTTTGCTTAAGCCATTTCGTTACTACATTCGTTCTCTTTTTTTTTATTGTGTTTCATCGTCAAAGACTCTGACGCTTCGCAAAAGTCATTTGCGAATTTCATTTTCACTCGTCGTGACCCATCAACGACGTTAACGCTGACGTAGACGCCAATAATCTTCTCCCCTTTAAAAGAAGCGTGTGTTTTACTTGCAACAACAGAACACGGGCAGAAAAAAAGAGTGAGTGAGAGTGTTTTTTTTTTGTTTCTGTTGCAGGTATCGAACGAACAAAGTGTGTGAGTTCAGTTAGAATCATAGAAATTATGAGAGTACTTATTGTTGCACTATTATTGCCTAAGAGGGGCTGACGACGATGACGACGACTGGCTGCATTAGGAACCATAAAAAGACTCTAAACAAAATAGGTGGAATGGCAGAAAAGGGTTGCTTGGTTGCGTTCGTTCGTTTGTTGTCTGAGGCTAAGGTGTTTGGTGTTGCATGCCTCTTACAAGTGGGGTAGGCAATGATGTTAATTAAGAGAATGTGAATTTTTTTCGTTGTTCATGTTTAATAATTAATAAGAATATTTTCTGGCTGTCTTAATTTCTATAAACTGGTCATATATTTAGTATACATGACTTTTGTGGCAAAGGCTACCTTAGTTGCCTATGTCAGCTATTACAAAAAGTTTTTAAAAATATTTACTAAGGTCTTAAAATATTTCTCAAGTTGTTTTATTAATAAAACTTATAAAAAATTTATTAAAAATATATAATTTATTTAAATGTAAAATTTATTTAAATTTCACCATTAATTTTCATTTAATATTTATCTTAACTAATATTATATATTATTTTTCTTATAATTAATTACTATTTAAATTTATTTATACATTCTTAATTAGTTTGAATTTACTTACATATTTAATCGTATTTATATAAAGCAATAATTAACTGCTATATACATTCAACGTTGCGGATACTCAAATCACGAGTGCAAAGTGTGGAATATTAGGAGGGTCCACATCTACAAGTAAAAAATTCGATATACAATCGAACATATGATATAAGTTCCGAACCAGATTCTACTCAGTTTAACAGCATAATCACACGGAATTGGCCTCTGGTCCTTCGTAACGCATATTGAATTCATCAAACTTTTTAGGTCCTTCGAACTGGATTCTCGAGTTTAAGTATGATCCATAAAGTCGGATTTCGGTTGTTTGTAACATCAATTAGAGAAGGCATTTTAGTATATATTTTATAGAATGATTTACGACTCTATCTAACATTGAAAACCAAAGTATATCGATTCTAATTTATAACTCATTCATATCATATCTAGTTTCTTTGGAACTCTTTTTTCCGGAACGAATTCCGTGGTTTTTCTGGTTAAATAATATATAATACAGAAGCACTATTAAAAAAAATAAAACTCGACTGCAAGAGTTTTAAGCAGAAGAATCGCAGGCAATTACTAATATCAAATATCTTGGCGTCCTTCTTCTGGGATCGATTTCTGTAGTTTATCTTTGAGATACTTCAGATAGGATACCTACTCTTTATTTATTACATTACTGGGAAAACGAGATAATTGTCGGGTTTAAAGCAAAAGAATTGCACTAAACATCAGATTTCTTTGCGAACCTGCTTTCGGGATCGATTTTTGAGATGTTCTGTTAGATCGAGTGTAGGTATTTAATATTATAACGACTAGTCGGAAAGATCAATGTTTGGAAATTGAGGTGCTAGATCTTAATGTTATCCGGTTCGAAGGACTAAAAATAAATTCGTTTTAATACGAATTGTTTGTAATTTTTTATGGAAAAGGGAACAAACATGATATGGAGAAATTTAAGTAAGAAATACGAGATTATGGCCGAGTTTCAAGTAAATGATCGTTCGAAATTTCTTTGTAATCCTTCGTGCTGGATATATAAATGTTAATTATGATACATCGAACCGGATATAAGTTATTTGTTGTATCAAACAAAGAAAGCCTTTGGCTTTAAATGTTAGAAAAAATCTAAAATCGATCGATAAGAGTCATATATCAATCGATTTTAGATTTTTTCTAACATTTAAAGCCAAAGCTGTTTTAATCTCAATCTTTAGGATCCTTCTAGCAGAATTCTACCACACGTTTCCTTAAAAGAAGAACGTTTAAGTATAATCTACCGTATTAACTCATAGCTTAGTCGAACATAGTTCTCACATCAGATTTCTTTTTATTAAGATCCATCACTTTGAATACCTATTCCTTAATATTGAATCATTGTAAGGAAAACGAGATAATGGTCAAATTTTTAACATTTTCCTGCGATCCGAGTGCCTATTTATTTTCACTTGTCCTTTAAAGAAGAAAAATAGGATTATGTTCGATCTTAAGTATGATCCATCAAACCGGATATCAGTAGTTTGTGGCATCAAACAGAGCCAGCAGAAAATAAGGGTTATGTTCGATCTTAAATATCATCCATCGAATCGGATATCAGTTGTTTGTGGCATTAAATAGAGCAAGCAGAAAACAGGATTTAGTTCGAGCTTAAATATGATCCATCGAACCGGATATCAGTTTTTTGTGGCATCACACAGAGCAAGTAGAAAAATAGGGTTATGTTCCAGCTTAAGTATGATCCAACAAACCGGATATCAGTTGTTTGTAGCATCAAACAGAGCCAGCTGAAAAACAGAGTAAGCAGAAAAATAAGGTTATGTTCCAGCTTAAGTATGATCCATCTAACCGGATATCAGTTGTTTGTGGCATTAAATAGAGCAAGCGGAGAAACAGGGTTTAGTTCGAACTTAAGTATGATCCATCAAATCGGATATCAGTTGTTTGTGGCATCAAACAGAGCAAGCTGAAAAATTGGCTCAGGTTCCAGCTTAAGTATGATCCAACGAACCGGATATCAGTTGTTTGTAGCATCAAACAGAGCCAGCTGATAAACAGGGTTTGATTTGAGCTTAAGTATGATCCATCGAACAGGGTATCAGTTGTTTGAGTCATCAAACACAACAAGCAGAGATACAGGGTTGTGTTCGAGCTTAAATATGATCCATCGAACCGGACATCATTTGTTTGTGTCGTAAAACAGAGCAAGACTTTTATGTGTCAATCAGAAAAGATGAAAAATAGGGTTATGTTAGAGCTCAAGTATGATCAATCAAAACGGATATCAGTTGTTTGTGGCATCAAACAGAGCAAGCAGAAAATTAGGGTTATGTTCGAGCTTAGGTATGATCCATTGAACCGTGAATTAGTTGTTTGTGGCTTCAAACAGAGCAAGCAGAAAAATTAGGTTATGTTCGAATTTAAATAAGATCCATCGAACTAAATATCAGTTGTTTGTGCCGTCGCACAAAGCAAAACTTTCATATATTGATTAAAGATTCCTTTCAAAATTGAAAGTTAAAGGAATCCGATTCTGATAAATGTTTATCGAAACAAATTTTTGTTAATGCCTTTCAGTTGCCTGATGTAACAGTAATGAAAATAATATATAGAAGAAATGCAATTGGATTTCTTTAAGATCCTTTGGACTTGATACTGATTTCCAGATACTTCTAATATTGAAAGCCTTTTAGGATTACGACCGAATTTCTTTGCTTCTTGCTTACAAATTTGTTTGATATCTTACATCACCATTTGATATTTCTATGTTTATCCGTTTTGGATAGAAACAATAGCTTAAAAGGTTTTACTTTAGTGTATTGCACTAAGATCCCAATTTATTACAATTATTTATAATTGTAAGAAATAGTTTTTTTTTTGATGAAACCAAACAAATGTTGGTGGTGAAACCTTTCCTAGAAGCGTTACAATGGTTGGTTAGGCCATCTTTTCTGGAGGAGTATCCCTAATTCTAGATGGAGCAAATACTACGCATTATATCTTATTTTCGAGACAGACTAAATACGAATTATTGTGTCCAACAAATATAAACATAAAGCAAAGACTATCGTCTGAACACAATTTTTTATATATTATTTTTTATATTAACTTTTTTTATACAAAACCTTTGTATCTTTTAGACATAAACTTCATATCTGAAAACACGAAATTTAGAGTTAAGCCATTATTATTTATTGTTACAGATATTACTATTAAATTCTGTAGAGATTATTCGCATGAAATGTGGATCCTCATTAGAAAAGGAAGATTTAAACAGGGTTATTGTCTATTTTACCGTAATGGCTGCAATTACTCCAATAATTTCAGTTTAGAATGTAAAGCATAGAATTTCTCCATTTCATTTTTGTTACCTTTTCCATCAAAAATTACAAACAATTCATTTTAAAAACAAATTTCTTTATGGCCCTTCGAACCGGATAACATTAAGATCAATTACTTTAATTTACAAACATTGCCCTTTACGAATAATCTGTTTCACGGATAGTTATTATATTGAAAATTTACACTCGATACAAATATCCATCGGTTGGTGGAAGGTAAATCGCCTTTTTACAGCGAAAATGCTATCAAAATTTTTTTTAAAAGTATCGTATAAAATGGCCTATCTTAATAAACACACGACCATCAATAAAATGCATTAATTCCGAATTAATAATTTTAAATTTTTAGTTGCTCTCATATAAATAAGTAAAGTTCGATTATATTTACTCTTTCTTAATGGCTCTCGCTCTCCTTTGCATTGCAAAAATTCTCATTCAACCAAAAACATTGCTCTTTGTAAAAACTTTAATAAGTTTGTGTGTGTGTGTGTGCTCAAGTTTAACATCTAAACAAAAACAAAACAGAAACAAAATGGAATGAAGACAAACAATTCAAATGAGTTGAATTCGCCGTGCCCACTTTAAGGCGAAAGAAAACTTAAACAAAACAAAAGTTGCTCTTATCTTGGAACTTGTAGAGGAAAAAGAAAATTTTGTACTTTGAGTTTTTACTCTTAAGGTGGCAAAGACCAGAGAAGAGTTGGGTAGAAAAAAAAAACAAACAATAACAAAAAATGTGAGATTGAATTTTCTTTTGAGCCTAAAGTTTTGTTTAGACTTTTTTTTTCAATTTTCCTGTTTTATGCGTTTTTCTCAATAGTTTTGCTTTTTAAGATTTTACATACTTGTATATTAGACCGACGGACGGATGGACAGACGGATTTAACATGCGTAGGTGTCCCTATATTTTCGTTCTAAAAACATAAGGATATGAGTGTGTGTTGGCGAGTGTTTGTGTATAGGCTTAATGACAGCCTGTTATTGTGATTGTTGCTGTTGTACTTTCTTCTTTAATTCAACGCCTTCAAATAAGTCCAGCCCCTACTGCTTTTGAACCCACGTTTTAAATACGTTGGTACTTTGTTATTGTAGATAGTATATCCGTAACAGGTTCTTGCTTTTTTAAAAGTTTGCATGTCAATCAGTCAAGCAACCAAACAGCCAGCAAAGCCAAGCCAACTCAAGTCAGCCATCCAGCGAAATAACCAGCCAACAACTAGCCTTTTAGGTACTTGTGCAAAATTTATAATCAAACATACAGACATACATACATCCATCCATACATTTGTATATTCATAGATTCATACATTCATCCATCCAAACCTATAAACACATGCATTTGTAATGAGAGTGTACTCGTCGTTTAGTTTTATTTTTTAAATTTTTTATGATGACGATAACGATGATTTTGTTGTTGTTGTTGTTGCTGCTGCTTCTTGGTGATTGCTTATTGTTTCTCAGAGTTTCTCATACTCTTAAATGGGTATCTTTTTTTTGTCGTATTTTTTGTTAGTTCCACTCTTGATTTTTAATATACTCACATGTGTAAGGCCCCAAAAACCGAACAACCGAACTCACAGACACATTCACTCAGAGCCACCTGCAAATGCTGGTATTAGTAGTTTCTTTCATACGATAACTAAAATACACTCTAACGTATAAACAATATATACATCATACGTATCTAAATACTTAATATATATTTACATACATTCATGTTCGTTCACATGCATAATGTGTGTGAAAATAAAACATTCATACTAGTTAACGAGGGCAGGTTGTTAAATGACTTCAAAATTAACATATAGCATATATTAATCGAAAAATAAATTGAATGAAACCCAAAAAATTTATGGAAAATTTTTGTCATTTAATTACATTTTTCTTTATAAAATTTTCGATGCATTTTTCTATTGAAGATTTCTAAAAATTTTCGTTATGTTATTGAATGAATATATTTTTCTTTTTCATATTACAATAAAAAAATCGATGTAAAATTTTTCTATCGAAAATTTTTGATGTAAAATTTTTTTATCTAAAGTTTTTGATGTAAATTTTTTCCAAATTTTTGTTAGAAAATTTTCGACGTAAATTTTTTTATAGAAAATTTTCGACGTAAAATTTTTTATAGAAAATTTTCGACGTAAAATTTTTTATAGAAAATTTTCAATGTAAAATTTTTGATGTAAAATTTTTTATAGGAAATTTTTGATGTAAAATTTTATACCGAAAATTTTTTATGTATAATTTTTTATAGAAAATTTTCGATATAAAATTTTTTATAAAAAATTTTCGAAGTAAAATTTTTTATGAGAAATTTTTTATAGAAAATTTTCGATGTAAAATTTTTTATAGAAAATTTCGATATAAAAATTTTTATAGAAAATTTTCGATGAAAAATTTTGTATCGAAAATTTTCTATGTAAAACCTTTTATAAAAAATTTTCGATACAAAATTTTGTTTAGAGAATTTTCTATATAAAACTTTTCTATCGAAAATTTTCTATGCTAAATTTTTTACAGAAAATTTGTAATGTATAATTTTTCTTTAGAAAGTTTGTGATGTAAAATTCTTTAATCTAAAATTTTGGATGTAAAATTTTTCTATTGAAAATTTTCTATGCAAAATTTTCAAAATAAAATTTTTTTGTAAAAAATTTTCGATCTAAAATTTTTCTATAGAAATTTTTTGATCTACAATTTTTCTATAGAAAATTTTTGATGTAAAATTTTTCTATAGAATATTATCGATGTAAAATTTTTCTATAAAAAAATTTTCGATGCAAAATTTTTCTATAAAAAATTTTCGATGTAAAATTTTTCTATAGAAAATTTTCGATGTAAAATTTTTTATATAAAATTTTCGATGTAAAATGAAAAATTTTTTACAAAAAAATTTATATGTATAATTTTTCTATAGAAAGTTTTTGATGTAAAATTTTTCTTTAGAAAATTTTAGATGCAAAAGTTTTCTATAGAAAATTTTCGATATAAAATTTTTTATAGAAAATTTTCTATGTAACATTTTTTATAGGAAATTTCCGATGTAAAATTTTTTATAAAAATTTTCGATCTAAATTTTTTTATAGAAAAATTTTCTATGTAAAATTTTGTATAGAAAATCTATAGAAATTTAAAACTTTTCAAGCGGAAATTTTCGATGCAAATTTTTTTAGAGAATATTTTCAAAGTAAAATTTTTCTATAGAAAATTTTTGATGTAAAATTTTTCTATAGAAAATTTTCGATGCAAACTTTTTTATAGAAAATATTCCATGTCAAATTTTTTAACGAAAATTTTCGATCAAAAATTTTTTATAGAAAATTTTCGATGTAAAATTTTTCTATAGAATATTTTTTGGAAATAAAATTTTTCTATAGAAGATTTTTGATGTTCAATTTTTTGTAGAAAATTTTCGATATAAAATTTTTCATAGAAAAATTTTGATGTATAATTTTTTATTGAAAATTTTCAATGTAAAATTTTTTATAGAAAATTTTCAATGTAAAATTTTGTATAGAAAATTTTCAACGTAAAATTTTATAAAGACAATTTTCGATGTAAAATTTGTTATAGAAATTTCGCTGTAAAAATTTTCTATAGAAAATTTTTGATGTAAAATTTTTTTACAAAAAATTTTCTAAAGAATGTTTTCGATGTAAATTTTTTTATAGAAAATTTTAAAAGTAAGGTTTTCGATGTTTTTGAGGTAAAATTATTTGAAATAAAATTTTTCTATAGCAAACTTTTCATGTCAAATTTTTCTATGGGAAGCTTTTGATGTAAAATTTGTCTTTAGAAGATTTTCGATGTAAAATTTTTAAAATAAAATTTGTATGTACAAAAGTACCTTTTTTCACAAAAAATGTTTGTAATGAAAATGTTTGTAATGAAAATTTTCAATGTAAAATTTTTTTTAAGAAAATTTTTGATGTTAAATATTTTGATAGAAAATTTTCGATGTAAAATTTGTCTTTAAAAATTTTTGATGCAGAATTTTTCTATTGAAAATTTTCAATGTAAAATTTTTCTATAGAAAATGTTCTATATAACATTTTTCTGTAGGAAATTTTCGAAGTAAAATTAAAAAAAAATTTGACAAAATTTTCAATGCAAAATTTGTTTGTAGAAAATTTTCGAAGTAAAATTTGTTTATAGAAAAATTTCGAAGTAGATATATAAAAATTTATAAATTTATATAGAAATGTTTATATTAAAAATTTATTTAAAGATCTTTATTTCGTAAAAGTTTTTCATAGAAAATTTTGGATATTTATAAATTTATCGACTTTGTCAAAAGCCCTTCTATTAAAGATGCTTCTACACTTAAAGTCGGACATGTTTTGGAACGCCGTTTAGTTGTTCTTCAATTATTGTTTACACAGACCGCAGTTCTGGGCATTTAGATGGATTTGCCCCTCATAATACAGATATGACATAATATTTTCAATAGATTTAGAAGTTCATCTTTTATACCTCAACGCTTGATCTTTTATTTTCATACTAAGGGAATTCTCAAAGCCCCCTCGTATTTAGATTCATACATATATAAATAAGTGTGTTTTATATAGTATTCCCTATACATGAACAAACAACTAAGTTTGTAAAAATGTGTATGCGAGAGTGTGTGTGTGTGAGTGTTCATGTGTGTGAATGGCTCTGAGTATATTATAGAAATAATATATTTTATTCTATTAAAATATAAAAAGAGTAAGTGAGAACGAACGATATATGATTTTTGTTCATCCATAAGTTTTTCTTTCTATATACAATATAAAATAACAAAAAAAAACAGTTTTCATTTAATACTGACTGGTTGAATAAAATGTTTTATTTTATTTGCCTGTTTTGTTTTTGCTTTTATGTTGTTTTTTTTTTTTTGTTATATTTTTTTTATTATTATATTCGTACTATGCGTTTGGTTTTTATACATTTAGTTTATACCACAAATACAACAAATTTTACTCACAAAAAAAGTGAAAGATACAAAAAGTTTTAAATAACGAAACAGAGAATAACAACAAAACCTTTATCATAGAGTTCTACTATTTTTAACAGCCCAAATATATATAATATTTACAAACATACATAAATACTTTCATACATTTTTACTTAAATACAATATAATATAGAGATTTAGTTTACTCTTGTACATAGTATATGTTTTTTGGTTTGTTATGTATGAACGTCTGTATGTATGTACATTTTATATAATATATAGAAATTTTTATACTCGTTTTACTATTGGATATTTAAATTTTTCTTTGTTTTTGTTGTATTTTATTCATATTATTGTATGTATGTATATGATTCATCTATAGTATATGATGGTTGTGATGATGATAAAATACATTCAAACATTTACATTAATTTCTATTGTGACAAATAAAATTTATACAAATTATTGAAACGGAAATTGCAATTTGAAGAGTTGGCGCACAAAGACAAATTATCAACTGTTAAGGCAACTATTACAAAACTTAGGTTTATTTGATTGATTAAGTACCTAGAATCTGTGTAAAATCACTTTTTTTTTGTTAATTTTGATTTTGTATAATATTAGTTATACTATGCAATATTCTAATTTTAGATGACATGATATTTAAAGAGTGTTCTAAAAAAAATATGCATTTACTATTTTAGACAAAATTTATCCATAGTGCAAGAAATAATTTATTTTTTGATCAAGTTAGTTTATATAGATATGTCAGATACTATTATTTTAGAAATTATTAATTTTCAATAGTTATTTCAATCAAAATGGACTGCGAAAAAAAAGTTCGTGAAAATATAATTAAAACATTTCAAAAAAATCCGTCATGGACTTTTAAAAAAATAGCTAAAAATTTGAAAGTTGACCCTCGAACGGTTTCTTATGCCATCAGACGGTATAAGGAAAACCTGAGCATTAAAAGAAAACCTGCATCAGGGAGGAAAAAAGGTCCTACAGATATTGGTAGGGCAAAAGAAGTCGAGCGACTCTTTCGAAGAGCGCCTAACACTTCTTTAAGAAAAGCAGCTCGTACGGTGAAATGTTCTACGAATTTTGCACATAGAGTCAAAGCTTATGCTGGACTGAAGACATACAAAGTCCAAAAGGTTCCAGATCGCAATGCTATGAAGAACTTAGAAGCAAAAAAACGAGCGAAAAAATTGAAGTCTGATTTTATAAAAAAATACACCTGTTGTGTGATGGATGATGAAACATACGTACTGGCAGAATTTTCTAAACTTCCTGGTCAAGATTTTTATGTTGCTGATAAACGGGGCAATGTTCGGCAAGAGTTTCGCACAAAGAAACAAACAAAATTCCCTAAGAAGTTTCTCGTGTGGCAAGCTATTTGCAGTTGTGGCAAAAGAAGTAAAGTATTTGTGGCATCTGGCACAATAAACACAGAAATTTATATAAAGGAGTGCCTACAAAAACGGTTGTTACCCTTTTTAAGAGAGCACAGAGTGACTACATTTTTTTGGCCCGATTTGACATCATGCTATTATGGAAAAAGGCACTTGAGTGGTACTCAAAGAATAATGTCATTTTTGTACCACGAGAGGCAAATCCACCTAACTGTCCAGAACTTCGGCCTGTGGAAAGGTATTGGGCTCTGGTAAAAAAGGAATTGAAGAATACAGGAAAGGTTTCCAAGAACATGTCCGATTTTAAGCGCAGGTGAAACACATGCTCCAAAAAGGTATCAGAAGCGACTGTAAAATCTTTAATGGGAGGGTTTCCGAAAAAAGTCGATAATTTTGCAAAACCCGAGTACTAAGTAAAAATTTTAATGCTAAATGATTTTGTATAATATGTCGTTATATTTGCGTATTTTGAAGAGTTTTTAAATTAAAAGGTTTGATTTTTATTTAAGAAAATCCAACTACAAATTTTATTTAGAGCACTCTTTAAGCATTATCGTTGTCGTTTCTTTTCCATTACTATAAAAAAATTGTATGTTTTTTGTTAGCGAAAATGACAATAAAATCTTCATGTATTAAATATGAGCCTTTAATTCGGATTTTTTAGCAACATCCATGATTTCCATAATTTTACCAACATTTTTAAGCTTTATGTTAAGCTTTAACCTTCAAATTACCGAAAGAGAATCTGCAGAACCAAAGTTGCGCATGATTGACTACAACCTTTAACACTATTCACATTTTCAGCCGCTATACTTGCATTATTTCCTTTTTAAATGAAAAATTATAAATTTAGGCTATTTTTTCTTTACGACAGTTCGGTTTTGACACGTCCGCGAACGAAACTTAACAAATGAAGCTTTTTTTGTCTTACTTCTAATTGCCATTTTTGCAACGCTATCGGTTAAAAGACAGTGAAACATAAACTAAGCCAAACAAGTAAGAAAAGCTATAGTCGGTCAAGCCCGACTACTAAGGTCATATATGGACCAACAATTAAACAAGTTTTCCTTAAGTCTTAGAGACATACATACATACATATACTATATGCTATTTTTTCAAAATTTCGAGATTATATAATTTCCGGCTAAAGGCCCAGTAGGGTCAATTGTGGACTGATTATTACCAAATTTTGATTATTGGTTTATATTTACAAAATATTTATCTGTTCATAGTTTAAGTAATCAAATGCATTTATCTTTAGAGTTATTAATGTTTTTGTGCTTTTATGTATAAACGTCTTTTGAGAATGTGTCTTGTATGGGAGGTATGGTCAAATATGGGCCGATTTCTACAAAATTAGGAACACTGATTAAGGTTATGATAAGCAATATTTGTGCTATATATTATTAAAACACAACTAAATTTGTGGCTGTAAAGGACCAAAAACTATCTTTCGGGAAGGCATCCCCATGGGAGGTACCCGAAATAGTAATCCAATTTCGCCCAAAAAGTATAGGGATCGTACTTGGACCAAAATATGAACCTGTGCCAAATTTCATCAAATTATCTTTAAAGTTACGACATGTAGAGTGATAACAAGCTTAACCGGCCAGCCGCCCAGCCAGCCGGACGGACAACTCAGGGAGTGATTCTAAGTCTATTGGTATACTAAAAGGTAGGTCTCAGACCAATATTTCTTCAAATTTATTTTGAAGTATATTGGGTTTTTGAAGTTTAATATTTGAAAACAAATTAAAGAAAAACGTTGCCACACTAAGAAAAGGGGTGCGTAATACATTGGGATTAATTATCAAAAATGTGTAAATTTGAAGTTAATCATATAACGAAGACATTCAATATTAAAGAAATATAGTTAAAACAAATTGTATGATTATTTATCAAACATTTAAGCAAATATTCATAAGTTTTTTATGCATAAAGACATATATACTTACATAAATTTTGTCATCATACCATTTCAGAAAAGTGGGATTGTCGACAAAAATATGGTAGCACAAACTTTCACTATCCTAACAAACGTCAGAAAGTTATCATGGCGACAAAAAGAGAGAATGGAACAACCTTCAGTTTTATTAAATCATGTATTGAAATATGTATGTTACACTTAAAGAAAACTTTATCTTGCGATAAAAAATTACACTGCTCTGCAGCCAAATCCTCCTTTTAATAAAACTATGTGGACTACATGGATTTTGATAAGCTAAGCTCAGATCCATTGTCGGTTTTTCTTCCATCAGATCTGGATTTTTTTTATGGACGTGGCAAATTTTCCCCCTTAAATTAGTCAGGTACGGAGACCTATTTCGTCCTAACTCGAGAACGACTCATCTGATTAGCAAAATGAAAACACTTGAAGATGCATAACAAAATTTTATTTATTTTAGTCTAATATAATTTTTCTGTATCTCTTATCGTTTTGGAGTTATTTAGAAATTAATGGAGAAACAATTTTTTTTTTCGTGCAAAATTCGTAATTTTTTTAGGTTAAAAATGTAATTAAAAAAAAAGATAAAGTAAAATTTTAACATTGAAAATCGAATGAGTCGTTCTCGAGTTAGGACGAAATTGGTCTCCGTACCTGACTAATTTAAGGGGAAAAATTTGCCACGCCCATAAAAAAAATCCAGATCTGATGAAAAAAAACCGACAACGGATCTGAGTTTAGCGCATCAAGATCCATATAGTCCGCATAGTTTTATTAAAAGGAAAGACAAAAAATGAATTTTTGCAGAGCAGTGTTATTATATTTAAAATTCTTAATAAGTTTGACTTTTTTACTTTTTGGATATCTCAAGATATCTAAATATCCGTTTTTGTTACAATTAGCTAATATTAAGTCACATTTGCAAGTTTTTTTTTAATAGTTTATTTAACGAACTCTAAACAAATAAAAGAAGGTCCAGAGTGTTAGTAATACCCTGCAGTTTACCACAAATAAAATTATTGTTGCCCTTAACAGCTTAGACGTACCTGCGACTTAAAATCAAAGGATTTCGAAAAATATATATTCAATTTTTCACCAAAGTTATAAAAAAGCAAGCGAATTGTTATATATTAGCAGTTTTTATAGGAAGAACTGAAATTATTATTGCGTCAATGGGTAGAAATATACATTAGAATTTGGTTGAAACCGGATATCATTAACCCTTTTATTACCAGGGTCAAATGTAAAATGTTTGAAATATTACAATAAATTACATGTTTTAATTGTTATATTTCAATGAAAATTGAAAAAATCGTTCTTTAAATACATTTTGATACAACTTAACCCTTGCGTACTCATGAACTCTAAATAGTTCCTATGTTTAGCCCATAGGTACTCAAGGGTTAATTTGCATTAAAATGTATTTATTTCGAAATCCTTTGATTTTAAGTCAAGATATCATTCTAATTTTTTTTATATATCAGTATTTGTTTTAAATTTCATAAAAATATTTTGAAATTTGTGGCCAAAATCTCAATCTGAAAAGTAAGACCTATGAGAGGTACTTGAAATATTGTCCCGACTGCCAGAAAAGATTTTCTTAAAAATTGCTACCTTTATTTAAGCCGACCAGGCTGCTTAAAACATGAGAAACCCCTGTCACCAGTCTCGGTAACACACGAGACTACTCCTCCACAGGCTAACCAGCCAACTACCAGTAGGGATTCCGCAAACTGAAAAGCACCATCACAGAACATACAAGGCTTCAACCAACCAACAGACGCCTTGCGAAAGAACGGTCCTAGTGGCACTAGACCCGTTAAGAGTCTCTTATAAAGTTATTTAAAAACACCGCAGAGTGGTTTAAAAAAAGTGGTAATAAAGCTGTATCTTCTAAACTGTAAGTCTGATTGTCTCAGTATATATGATAGAATTATTAAGGAGGATCTAAGCGTTCAAAATTTTGAATTTTTGGTTACCCTGTGTTTACACAGGGTGAATCATTGGGCGTTAATGCCGACCACCTCAGGAGTAAAAAAGCTTTTGGACTGTGTAGCTCTTTAAATTATTATCCAATACTTATATCGGGTGTTTTTTATTGAGGTATAGAACTTTAAGTTGGCATCACTTTTTTAACTGGCGGCCATTTTGTCAGCTGTCAAGTGATTAATATTTAGTTTGGTTTGCCATTTCATCATGAACAGGTTGACAAAAGAACAACGCTTGCAAATCGTGCAAATTTATTTCGAAAATAATGGTTCAGTTCGCGAAGTTTACCGCAAGCTCCGTCCATTTTATGGTCGACATAATCGTCCATCAGAGCAATTAATTCGGTTAACCATGGATCGTTTTCGCACTACGTTTACTCTATGTGATAATACGCATCCGCAGCGACGTCGAACAGTGCGCACCGAAGAAACAATTGCCGCTGTAGAGCAAAGTGTTGAAGAGGACCCGAATGAATCGATTCGCCACCGTGCACAGCAATTGGAGCTTTGTTCATCAACTTTATGGAAGATTTTGCGCAAAGATCTTGGCTTGCGACCTTACAAGATCCAGCTTGTGCAAGAATTAAAGCCGCGAGACCATGCAATGCGTCGTGATTTTGGTGTATGGGCCGAAATTGAGATTGATCTCGATGCTGATTTTCATCGCAAAATTTTGTTCAGTGATGAGGCTCATTTTTGGTTGAATGGCTACGTCAACAAGCAAAATTGCCGCATTTGGAGTGAAGAGAATCCACATGAGACCCTTGAGACGCCATTACATCCACAAAAACTGACTGTTTGGTGTGCTCTATGGGCTGGTGGAGTCATTGGGCCATACTTCTTCCGAAATAATGCTGGAGAGTCAGTTACCATAAATGGAGACCGGTATAGAGCCATGATAACCGACTATTTTGTTCCCCAATTGGATGGCATGAATGTGGATGAGTTGTGGTTCCAACAAGTCAGCCGCGGCGGCCACATGCCCGAAATCATATTTAAACATTAATGGCATAAAATTATCCTTCCAATAAAGCCAAATTGATGGACATTAAAACGATTTTCTTGTGTTTTATTTCAATTCGAAGTTCTATACCTCTAAAAAAAAACACCCATTATTTTGGAATTAGCTTGAAGAAACGAAGAAAAAATATGATTACTTTACTATAATAACTGTTATGGTTTTTAAGTTATTTCGTTTCAAAAATAAAACAAATCATTTTTTTCTTCGACTTTTTTTAGTTTTTGATCCATTGTGCATTTGATATTATATTTTTTTTTTTAAATACTGACATATAACCAACAATTAAGGAAATATGACAGTGAAAACCGTTTTTAAATAACTTGAACTGTTTTTTATTGAGAAATTTCTAAAGTCAAATATTTTTCGCTAATCGAAAAAAATTTTTTTCCTCATCTTTTTGTAAATTTTTTTACCCCTTACGAAGAAGTTTTTCATTACAAGTTAATGTTTTTTATATAAACGTAGAGTATGGGGTTCTACGATGATTCTAAACCAAAATTTAATTCAGTGCAATATTCCCTTACATACAGTATTGAACGAAATTTGCCTAAATTTTAAGAAAATTTTTGTGTTTTCGAACATATAACAAAAAAGTCAAGTCGATTTTTCAACTTTCTAAAATTTAGTTATATAGTCTCATATATTCTCTTTAGATTTAAAACAAAATTAAGCGCGAGTTCATAAACGAATCCAGAAAATAGAATTTTATAAAAATTGGAAAATTTCTGTACACCATAATTTTAATTGCTAAAAAAAGGTCAATTAAATTTCTTTTCTTGAAATTTTTGAAATTGTTTTAAATAAGCAAAAAAATAAAGTTTATAAGTCCAAAAAAATGACTTATGTACCTTGTACAGTTTTTCAGAAATTTAAAGTCAAATTTTGTTAAAATAAGTAAGTGCTATAGTCGGTCAAGCCCGACCATACGTTACCCTTCACCACTAAGGTCAAAGGTTTTATTTTTCCTGTATAAAGACAAATATTTTCTAAATTTTGCCATCACACAAACATTTTCTTAAAACTTATATATTTAAGCTGTTTCCAGCATCTCGACTTATATGACTTATATGTGGACCGATTATCTAAAAAAATTGGCAAATTGATTACAAAATTATGTGCACAAAAAATAAACTTGAAATTCTTATTATCCAAAAAGAAGTGTATTTGCATTTGATCCCAAATCTGTTACATTTATTTATTAATGTAACAGACCATTCGATCTGTCTAAATTGTGGATAATCCTCCTGAAGAGATGGCTTAACCAACCATCGAAACGCGTCGAGGAATTTGGTTTCTCCGCAAACATTTTTTGGCTTTTTATCAATAAATTGGTCTGTTACATTAATAAATAAATGTAACAGATTTGGGATCAATTGCAAATACACTTCTTTTTGAATAATATTTACATCCCGACTATTTTGTTATTTTTTGATAATTCTTATTATCTTTAGATTAATGAGCGTTTTAGTGATTTTTGTCTCATTTAGTGCGTTTTTAAAGAAGAGTTTGTATGGAAGCTATGGTCAAATGTTAACCGATTTCAACGAAATTTCATACAGTGCTTTAGGTTTACATAAGCAGTATTTGTTTTAAATTTCATGGAAAAATATTAATATTTGTGGCCAATATATCAATTCCCGGAGGTGGGGCCTATGGGAGGTACCATAAATAATGGACCGATTTCGACGAATTTCAATAGCCATGGTCCCATAATCAAAAAAATGATCTGTGCCAAATTTCATCAAATTATCTTTAGAATTGCGACCTGTAGTTTGTTTGCAAGGTTTACATGGGGGTCCAGCCGTTGAGCCAGACGGACGGACGGACATTGCTAAGTCGACTTAGAAAGTGCTTCTAAGCCTATTGGTATACTAAAAGGTGGGTCTAAGACAAATATTTCTATGCGTTACATACATCAGCACAAACTTGTAATACCCTTTCCACCTATGGCGGTGAAGGGTATAAATACACTTTTTAGTTAAGGGATGTCATCGGAGAGATCATCCAAACTTTAACATCACAGTCTTAAAACTTTATTCGTGGCCAACAATAGCAAACTGATCAAGTGCTTTTTTACTAAAACTCCATCACTTCATCTCAGCTACCTTAAGTTTAGGAAAATTGAGAAATTTAGAAGTTTTCATTCTTTAACTTAAAGACCCCTATAAACGTTTTTTTCAAATTTCAAACATAATCTTTAGAAAATTATCGGAAAAAAATCTTTAAGCTCAAAAAGGCTTTAAAACTATTTCCGCCACCTAACCCACAATTACAAAAGCAAATATGTTCGTTCGTTTGTTTGTTTGCTTGCAAGCAGGATCAGGAGTAGGAGCCGGAGTCGGAGTCGGAGAAGTATATGGCGAATGAATATAATAATGAAATTTTAAAGTGCATGAAGGTGACCAAACGTAGTTTAACTGTTATTGAAGCAATCACATGTGTCAGGACAATGCGAAATGCCGGCCAAGAGAAAGGAATGAAAAGTTTACGTTGGAAATATCCTTCAACAAATATTTTTCGTCTGCATTGTTTTATTTTGTACTTTTTTTCCTGCTTCGTTGTTGCTGTTGTTTTTGCAGTGTTGGATTTTCTGTGGCCCTTTCGCAAAGTTTTGATGCAAAACAGGCATCGAATGAATAAATAGATTGTGCATTAGAAGAAGAACACGAACAAGTTGAAGTAGAAGATGATGGAGAAGAAAATGCCAAATAAAGCATTGCATTGGTTGGCTGAACAAGGAGTTTTTTTTTTTGTATTTCCTTTCTTTTCATTGTGTTCCTATTTTTCATATGAATTTTGTAGTTGTTGTGCTGTTGTTGCATTTATTTTGTGTTCTAGGATTTTTATGGTGGTTTGGAAGACTGTTGCAATTGCTTTGCATCATGTATTAGATGTACCAAATGGAACACATAGACACACACACATACATAGATTCTTGCATCTGCTTATGGGTGAGTTTTAGTTTTTGTTAGGGTTTTTGGTGGAGAGTTAAGGAATTCGCCAGAAGAAAGTTAGGAATCATAAGATCGTGTTGAAAGAAAGAAGTAGTTTCACAATTTTTGAATAACATAAATATTAAACACAATTGGAATGAACGACCAATTTTTCGGAACGAATATTCGTCGTTAGAAATAGAACATATGGGTTAATATGAAAGTGCTCACAGTTGATGCGTACGACGAAATTCGTTGTGCATAACGAACAGTGCGATAGGTTTATTTCTATTTCATACGCAGACGAACGACGACTAAACTGGTTTAGAGTGGCTGTATTTCTATTTCTGTTGTAAAATATTAGAAATTATATATGAAAAATATTTTAAATAAAATTAATTAAATAAAATAATCTTGTGAAATAATACAAGAATTAAATACACAAAAATTGCAAATGTTGTGAGTGCTCGATATCTACGAAAGCGAGTAATTTGGGCAAATAATAAAATCAACAAAAATGGCGTCAAAAACATTTATTCGTCTTAACTGTGTTCAATGGACGAATGTACAAGACGAATTTTTTAAGCCGAATTCGTCGTCCTGGACGAAATTAGTCATTCGTCCCAATTGTGTTTCTACCTATAGGCTGGACTTGAAATATAGAAAGGTTTGAAATAGTTTGAAAGTTCATGGAACATATATTTTATATAGCTATTTCCATTTGTACTTAGCTCCAATAGTTGGAATAAAGTTGGATTTATCGGCATTTTGGCGTTTTTTGACCTGAAAAACAGTTAAATGCCATTCTGCAGATTTTGGCTAGAAAATTGCCGATTTTTAAGATAATAACGAAAACCAAACTAACTTCTTTTTACATATATAACAAATCAGAGGTTAAAAAGTTTATAAGTTTTTAATAATTCCGATACATTATAATTTACGGAGTCAAATTTGGGAACGAAAAAAAAAAAAAAATTAATAAAAAATTGTGCTTATAAAATTTTTCTACAGAAACATTTTCAATATAAATTTTTTTCTATAAAAAAAATTTCCTAAAAAGGTTTATCAAAAATTTGGGAACATCAAACATTTAATTAAAAAGTTTTAATGTAGTGTATTGCACTAAGATCCCAATTTATTACAATTATTTATTATTGTAATAAATAGTTTTTTGATAGAACCAAAAAATGTTGGTGGGGAAACCTTTCCTCGACGCGTGTTGATGGTTGGTTAGACAGAGCGAAAACTACATATTATATATTAGTACCTGGTTGACCGAGCCTTGCTCGTAGCTTTATGATAAGCATTTTGAGACAAATTTTAAAGTTTTTATATAGTTTATAAAGTACTAAAATAAATTTAGATTAAAGACTTTGTACAAATATTCAGTTAATTTTGAGTTATTTTATTCATTTTGTCGGATCAACTCATAGTTTGCATAATTTACAGTTTAACATTTAACATTTTGAAAAATTTTGGAAATTGGTCATACCAACAGAAACCTCGACTCATCCGCAACAATTTTGCTAAAGTTTATAGTCTGATCAAATGCACAGTTAACGATGCGTAACAACTTTGCTTATGATTATAATAAGATCAAATGCACAGTTCAGTAGCGCCACCTGTCGGAAATTATTCATACGAACTAAAAAACCTCCGTCGGCTCATGCACCACAACTTTACTAAAAAAAATTAATTAAGTTTACGACATAATTCATTTTTTTTAGAAATTTACAGTGGCGCCACCTGTCGGAAATTATTCATACCAACTAAAAAACCTTCGCCGGCTTATCCGCAACATCTTCGCTAAAGAGCATAACATGATCAAATTCACAGTTTACTATTCTACTTTTTGAGATGTTAAGTTATAATTTGATCCCTTTTTTACCCATTTTGGGCCCAAAATCAAAAAAGTACCAAATACGTGTTCAATATTTCTTTCACATCTATTGCCTGCAATACAAAGTTCCTTTCCGTATTCTTTAGTTTAAAAAAGAGTGGGTTAAAAAAGTACCAAAAAAACTATTTTTACCCTTTTGTACCCCCTATTGGATATAGTTTCAAAAAAGTACCAAACACCTGTCCGCTTTTATAATCTTCTTTTTTGTTGTGAAATTATCAACTTAAATTTTTTTCTATTGAAAATTTTCCTTTATAAATTTTTTTGTAAAGAAGAATTTTTTTGAATAGAAAAATTTTCTGCATAAAATTCCATATTTTTTGTATGGAAAAATTTCCAACATAAAATTTTTTTGTATAGAAAAATTTCACATATAAAATTTTTGTATAAAAAATTTTTCCATATAAAATTTTGTATATAGATAAATTTTCCGTAAAAATTTTTAGTATAATAAAAATTTTTCATATAAGATTTTTTCTGTAGAAGAATTTTTAATATAAAATTTGTATAGAGAAATTTTCAATATGATAGTTTCTTTTAGAAAAATTTCCAATATAAAATTTGTTTTATAGAAAAATTTACAACAAAAGCTTGTGCTAGAAAAATATAGAAAAAAATAGAAAAATTTTCAATGAATATTTTTTTAATATGTGGCTACATTTGTGATATATTTTGAGAATTCCGATTTTTTTTTTTGGAAAAATATGCCGATTTATTACGAAATATTTGTGGCAGGCCTGATTGTGGCCCAGAAAAGAACAAAATGCAGAAGAAAAAACAGTTTCAGTGTAACTTGAGGCTGTGTGTTATTTTTGTACAAGCTTCAGCTGTTAAAGCAAAATATGTGTGAGTCAAAAAAATCTGGAATCGGGAATGAAAATTTTTGATACCGAAATCCCTACTCTTAGGCTTAAGCAAAAACTTAAATGAAATGAGTCAACGATAAGGGCAACATCGTTGATTTTCGTGGAGGAATTGAAAAATCTCTTTCTAAATGTCACCCAAAAAAAAAAGACTACAACAAAAGAGGCTTGCACAACAACACAACGCGCAAATCATAACAACATGTGTTAACTTAAATGTTTGAAGGCAAATGCAAATGTATTGTAGACCCAAAACCATGCACATGTACATACGTAGTATGTGTGTATGTATGTATTCATGCATCCATCTATTTATTTATGTACGAATAATTGTGTCTAAGTATTAGAAAATTCATATATAGTGAATTGTGTCCAATTTTATGCAGCCAACATTTGAGATGTTAACGATGCTTGGTACAGCTCCCTCCCCCTACTCCTTCCCTTAATGCCTAAGCCATCTAACGCCATTCGAACAATCACTTGTCCCGGACATCGGGAGCAGTTTGAGTAACTCTTCACCTTCTTCTTCTTCGTTTTGGAAGGAAGGGGGGATAGGTCAGTTGGTATCTGTATTGTTCCCTTGTACTGGAGGAGGCTTATGTCTCGCAATAACTTAGTTGGAGCTTAATTTCTTTTTTCAGAATCTTTTTTTCGTTTTTTGCATTTGTTTTCGTTGCTGTCAAGTTTAACGTTCTATGAACAAATGATGGACAATACACCTCAATGGCGTATCAAATGGTATTCGGATTTGGATGCTAAGATGAAATGTCTGGGATTAGCTGGGATTTGGAAGAATGTTTTATTGAAATATTAAGGTAATTAAGTTTGGATTGGGGATTTTAAATTTCTTCTAAGAAGATTACGAAAGTAAGGTAAAATTTACATGGTTTCCAGAAGCCTTTTTCCCTATATAATTCAAAAAATCAACAATTTCATAAAAATCTTGCACTTCGTAACGCTTATGAAAAAACCAAACTAATAATAAATTGTAAATTTTTACAAAATTTTTATAAATAGTCAATTTTTTAAACATTTTCTTTAAATAGTCAATTTTCGAAAAATTTCTATAAATAGTTATTAAAAAAAAAAATTCCTATAAAAGTCAATTTTCAAAAAAATTTCCTATAAATAATAAATTTTCATAAAATATCCTATAAATAATAAATTTTCAAAAAATATCCTATAAATAGTCAATTTTCGAAAAATTTCCTATAAATAGTCAATTTTCGAAAAATTTTCCTATAAATAGTCAATTTTCGAAAAATTTCCTATAAATAGTCAATTTCCTATAAATAGTAAATTTTCGAAAAATTTCCTATGAAAAGTCAATTTTTAAAAAATTTCCTATAAAAATTCAATTTTTGAAAAATTTCCTATGAAAAGTCAATTTTTGAAAAATTTCCTATAAGCAGTAAATTTTCGAAAAATTTCCTATAAATAGTCAATTTTCGAAAAATTTCCTATAAATAGTCAATTTTCGAAAAATTTCCTATAAATAGTCAATTTTCGAAAAATTTCCTATAAATAGTCAATTTTCGAAAAATTTCCCATAAATAGTCAATTTTCGAAAAATTGCCTATAAATAGTCAATTTTCGAAAAATTTACTACAAATAGTCAATTTTCGAAAAATTTCCTATAAATAGTCAATTTTCGAAAAATTTCCTATAAATAGTCAATTTTCGAAAAATTTCCTATAAAAAGTCAGTTTTCGAAAAATTTTCTATAAATAATAAATTTTCGAAAGATTTTCTATAAAAAGACAATTTTCAAAAAATTTCCTTTAAAAAGTCAATTTTCGAAAAATTTCCTATAAATTGTCAATTATCGAAAAGTTCCTATAAATACTAAATTTTCAAAAAATTTCCTATAAATAGTAAATTTTCGAAAAATTTCCTATAAATATTAAATTTTCAAAAAATTTCCTATAAATAGACAATTTTTGAAAAATTTCCTATAAATAGACAATTTTTGAAAAATTTCCTACAAATAGACAATTTTTGAAAAATTTCCCATAAATAGTCAATTTTCGAAAAATTGCCTATAAATAGTCAATTTTCGAAAAATTTACTACAAATAGTCAATTTTCGAAAAATTTACTACAAATAGTCAATTTTCGAAAAATTTCCTATAAATAGTCAATTTTCGAAAAATTTCCTATAAATAGTCAATTTTCGAAAAATTTCCTATAAAAAGTCAGTTTTCGAAAAATTTTCTATAAATAATAAATTTTCGAAAGATTTTCTATAAAAAGACAATTTTCAAAAAATTTCCTTTAAAAAGTCAATTTTCGAAAAATTTCCTATAAATATTAAATTTTCAAAAAATTTCCTATAAATATTCAATTTTCGAAAAATTTCCTATAAATAGACAATTTTTGAAAAATTTCCTATAAATAGACAATTTTTGAAAAATTTCCTAAAAATAGACAATTTTTGAAAAATTTCCCATAAATTGTCAATTATCGAAAAGTTCTTATAAACACTAAATTTTCAAAAAATTTCCTATAAATAGTCAATTTTCAAAAAATTTCCTATAAACAGTCAATTTTCGAAAAATTTCCTATAAATAGTCAATTTTCGAAAAATATCCTATAAATAGTAAATTTTCGAAAAATATGCAATAAAAAGTAAATTTTCGAAAACTTTCCAATAAAAAGTAAAATTTCGAAAAATTTCCTATAAAATGTAAATTTCCTATAAATAGGCAATTTTCAAAAAATTTCCTTTAAAAAGTCAATTTTCGAAAAATATTCTATAAAAAGTCAATTTTCGAAAAATTTCCTATAAATAGTAAATTTTCGAAAAATTTCCTATAAAAAGTCAGTTTTCGAAAAATTTTCTATAAATAATAAATTTTCGAAAAATTTCCTATAAAAAGACAATTTTCAAAAAATTTCCTTTAAAAAGTCAATTTTGGAAAAATATTCTATAAAAAGTCAATTTTCGAAAAATTTTCTATAAAAAGTTAATTTTCGAAAAATTTCCATAAAAAGTCAATTTCGAAAAATTTCCATAAAAAGTCAATTTTCGAAAAATTTCCTAAAAAAATCTATCTTCTTATATGCCTTACCAGTGCTCAGTCTTATTTACAGTTTTTAAAGATTAGTTTGAGCCACCGACATTTGGCTTTAATATAAAAGTGGCAAGAGTAATGCAAATTGATCAATACAAAAGCTAATCGGGAAGAGCTTTTACATTCAAAGGAGCTTGTGATATCAATTGTGATACCAATGACCTCTGCATACGCTCCTGAACTAAAACTGAGTATATGTGTAAACTCGAATAGATGTGCATACTCTAACACCCTTTCTAGTAGTCTTACATAAACCTATCCTCAACAACATGCTCAACATTCATACATACATTAATTCACATACACATTACTTACGATTGCATACTTACAAAATATTCGTCTAAAATATGAACGCGCGAAATATTAAACGCGAAACTGTACTTGATTTCTAATGCAAGAAGGAAGAACCATCATCATCATCGTCGTCGTCGTCATAGGCAAATGTTTTAAAGTTACGTTACGTTAAGTGAATGTGAATGTTTGTTTGTAAGAGTCTATGTGTGTAAGTTTGTGTGTGTGTATAAAAACATCAAAATGGTCAAGTCTATCGCAGCATGTGTGTTCGAACAAATAGACGACGGACGGGGTATTAAAGCATACAACAAACAAACTAACAAACGTTTTTTGTAGACCCTTCTACTGTACGCTATTATGTGCCGCAAGTGAAATTCCTCGTTAAATGCAGGTCCCCTTACCATTGGAGTACTAACGTAGGTATGTATGTATGATTGTATGTATGTTTGTATGATGATGCCTTTGTAGCCATGATGCTGGTAACTGAGATGGCACTTGCACACTTACTCCATAACTTCCCATACTTTCACAATTCATACATTAGAACGCCACTACAAACGCTGGTTTCAAGTGAAAAGATGCAAAAAAATATGTATATGTATATTCTACTATACGGAACAACGAAAAAAGAAAACCAAAAAACTTCATTGGCCTATGGGTGGGGCAGTGACGATGCTTTAAGTTGCGAGCTGGAGTCAGAGTCATCGATGTTAAGCTCCCCTTTGGCTAGTAGTTCCATCGATGGTCAAAGTAAAAGTCTAAGTTAAATTTCTATATTCTGCAGTATTCTAGCTTTAGTAGTTTTTATACAATTCAGAGAACACACTCACACAAAAATCACATACATATGTGACTGCATATGTATTAGGGTGTTATGAAGAAATGATCAAGAGTTTCACGAAGAAAAAGTTTAACTTCTCAATATTAATTTTGAATCAAAAATTTTTCTATAGAAAATTTTTATCAACAATTTTTCTATAGAAACTTTCTATTAAAAATTTTTCTATAAAAAATTTGTATCAAAAATTTTTTTATAGAAAATTTTTATCAAAAATTTTTCTATAGAAAATTTTTATCAAAAATTTTTCTATAGAAAATTTTTATCAAAAATTTTTCTATAGAAAATTTTTATCAAACATTTTTCTGTAGAAAATTTTTATCAATAATTTTTCTATAGAAAATTTTTATCAAAAATTTTTCTTTAGAAAATTTTTATCAAAAATTTTTCTTTAGAAAATTTTTATCAAAAATTTTTCTTTAGAAAATTTTTATCAAAAATTTTTCTTTAGAAAATTTTTATCAAAAATTTTTCTATAGAAAATTTTTATCAAAAATTTTTCTATAGAAAATTTTTATCAAAAATTTTTCTATAGAAAATTTTTATCAAAAATTTTTCTATAGAAAATTTTTATCAAAAATTTTTCTATAGAAAATTTTTATCAAAAATTTTTCTATAGAAAATTTTTATCAAAAATTTTTCTATACAAATTTATATCAAAAATTTGTCTATAGAAAATTTTTATCAAAAATTTTTCTATAGAAAACTTTTATCAAAAATTTGTCTATAAAAAAATTTTTATTAAAAATTTTTCTATAGAAAATTTTTATCAAAAATTTTTTTATAGAAAATTTTTATCAAAAATTTTTCTATAGAAAATTTTTATCAAAAATTTTTCTATAGAACATTTTTATTAAAAAATTTTTCTATAAAACATTTTTATCAAAAATTTTTCTATAAAACATTTTTATCAAACATTTTTTATAGATAATTTTTATCAAACATTTTTCTATAGAAAATTTTTATCAAACATTTTTCTATAGAAAATTTTTATCAAAAATTTTTCTATGGAAAATTTTTATCAAAAATTTTTCTTTAGAAAATTTTTGTCAAAAATTTTTCTATAGAAAATTTTTATTAAAAATTTTTCTATAGAAAATTTTTTTCAAAAATTTTTCTATTTAAAATTTTTACTAAAAATTTTTCTATAGAAAATTTTTATCAAAATTTTTCTTTAAAAAATTTTTATCAAAAATTTTTCTTTAAAAATTTTTTCTCAAAAATTTTTCTTTAAAAAGTTTTAAAAAATTTTTCTTTAAAAAGTTTTATCAAAAATTTTTCTTAAAAAAATTTTTATCAAAAATGTTTGTATGTAAAATTTTTATCAAAAATTTTCTATATAAAATTTGTATATTTTATATTTTTCTATAGGATATTTTTATCAAAAATTTTTCTATAGAAAATTTTTATCAAAAATTTTTCTTTAGAAAATTTTTTTCAAAAATTTTTCTATAGAAAATTTTTATCAAAAATTTTTCTATAGAAAACTGTTATCAACAATTTTCCTATAGAAAATTTTTATCAAAAATTTTTCTATAGAACATTTTGATTAAAAAAGTTTTCTATAGAAATTTATATCAAAAATTTTTCTATAGAAAATTTTTATCAAAAATTTTTCTATAGAAAATTTTTATCAATAATTTTTCTATAGAAAATTTTTATTAAAATTTTTTCTATAGAAAATTATTATTAAAAATTTCTATTGAAAATTTTTATCAAAAATTTTTCTATAAAACATTTTTATTAAAAAATTTTTCTATAGAAAATTTTTATTAAAAAATTTTTCTATAGAAAATTTTTATCAAAAATTTTTCTATAGGAAATTTTTATTAAAAATTTTTCTATTTAAAATTTTTACCAAACATTTTTCTATAGAAAATTTTTATCTTTTTTTCTTTAAAAAATTTTTATCAAAAATTTTTCTTTAAAAAATTGTTATCAAAAATTTTTCTTTAAAGAATTTTTATCAAACATTTTTCTGTAAAAAGTTTTATCAAAAATTTTTCGTTAAAAAATTTTTAACAACAATTTTTCTTTGACAAATTTTTATCAAACATTTTTCTATAGAAAATTTTTATTAAAAATTTTTCTATATAAAATTTTTACCAAAAATTTTTCTATAGAAAATTTTTATCAACAATTTTTCTATAGAAACTTTTTATTAAAAATTTTTCTATAAAAAATTTGTATCAAAAATTTTCCTATAGAAAATTTTTATCAAAAATTTTTCTACAGAACATTTTTATTAAAAAAATTTTCTATGGAACATTTTTGTCAAAAATTTTTCTATAAAACATTTTTATTAAAAAATTTTTCTACAGAAAATTTTTATCAAAAATTTTTCTATAGCAAATTTTTATCAAAAATATTTCTATAGAAAAATTTTATAAAAAATTTTTCGATAGAAAATTTTTCTAAAGAAAAATTGAAAAAAAAAAATTCTAAAGAAAATTTTTAAAAAATTTTGTTAACATTGAAATTCCAACTGAATAATTTTAGTACTAATTTTCACGAGTTTCATTAATGATCGTGGTATTAACGAAAATGACAAAAATGCTTCGGCTTCTGGTGGTATCGGAATTCAAGCTAATTACTGTCGACGTTTCGAAATCATTCATTAGTTTCTTTGAAATCCAAAGAAAATTCAAACTGATATATGTATGACTTTTGTGAAATTTCATTTAAACAGTTTCTAAAAAGATTACAAAGGTTAAACCTAGAACCTTACGGTACTATTTAATATAAATTTCTGATAGACTAATATATCCTTTGCATTAAGGATCACACTAATATCCTTGTATACATACATCTCGCATACAATACATTTATCATCATCGTAGAAATTTTGTATACAAGTGTGGGAGTTTTATTTTATTGGAGTTGGGTGATTAAATTTAACTGGAGTTAGAAGAAGTAGTAGTAGTAGTAGAAGAAGAAGAAGAAAATGGGTGTTTGATAGGTACGTACGAGTAGTTAGAATGAATTTGATGGTGATGATGATGATGATGGTGGTCGTGCACAATATCCGCAGCTCTTAGTGACGACTTACGTTATACGAGTGGACGAGGCGTTGTGTTATTAGATTTGTTGTAGTCGTGCACTTTTATTGTGTTTTATTGTGCAACAACTCTTGTAGTGATTCTCATCCTTGCATTTCCTTTTGGCGACTCGAGAGTATTTTTGCATATTGGTGTCTGCAATATTTCGATACGAAACGATACGCGTTTTCTACTTCAAAAAATTTATATCTACTTATGTATGTATGTATGTAGAAGTATTCACATAGGATTTCATATATGAACAGAAGAACATTTGCTCGTATTTTACTAGAGTTTAGAGTTGTATTCTATTCTCTTGTTCTATTTCATTGCTGGATAATTTTTTTTTTTTTGGTTTAGTTTGCCTTTTTTGCAATTTTATTATTTGGTTAGATTTTATTTTGTGCTCTTGTATTTTAAATTGGAATGTGATGCGATGCGACGAAGATGAGGAGGACTATGATGATGATGGTTGCGATGTATTGAGTTTTACTGGGCTTTTGCTTTTATATATTTTTACTTATGTTTGTATGAGGACTTTTCTTTTCATTTTTTTTTCGGTGGGAGTTTAGTGTTAGGACTATGGTATTTTCTATGTAATATGATGTGACGAACTGCCTTTTCCTTTCCATTTGCATGTTTCTAATATTATTGGAGTTTTCTCATGTTTGATATCTTTTCGAAAGCAGGCAGTCAAGCAGCAGCATTTTAGTTTGATTTTGTTTGATTTTCTTTATTTTAAGGCGTCACTGTTCAAAAACCGTCATTTTGGTTGAGACCATAACGTTGACTCTTCGCTCGCTCCTCCAACTGCCCCTTCTTTTGTTTTAAAATTTTCCTCTAACTAAACTTTCCATATTCATATGCAAAAACACTTTGCCTGCTCAAAAAATACTTACACACTCTCTTTCCCAGGGATTTCTTGGAGCAAAGCTCATGTTCAACGTGTTTGATTTTCATTGTACTTTGGCAACAAATTTGTTTCTAAGCATTTTTGCATATTTATTTTCTTGGAAAAATGCAAACAACTTCTACGGGAGGACAAGGGAGGGGTTGGAGTAGTTATTACATTGAAAAACCTAAAAACTGAATCCTTTTGAAGCGGCAACGGCGGCGACAATGGTGATTTCTTTTATTTTGACACTGTCCTTTGAGCCATGATGGTGGGCTCCTTCACAGTTTTAGCCAAAGCAGCCAGGTTCTAGATACATACAGGCCTTTAAAAAAGTGTATGTGGGGACTTTTCTGAACATTTAGTTGTTAGAAAAAATAATATTTTACATGAAACATCTAGTATCTATGCATGTTATTATGTTTTATACATTACTTACAAACTCAAATACAGATATTTTGGTTTTTCGATTTGTGTATGTTAATTTATTTTTATATGCTCGAGAAAAGTTTCCTTGAGCTCGAGATTTTTTTTATCTCGAAAATGGGATCTTCTTCAGCGTCTTTCTTTATTTCTCAAGGCCCCTTAAATAAATTTTATATGACTGTCCCGTTTATTCGTCTTTACTTCAGAATCCTTTTATTGGATAAGTAATAGGAAATAATCACAAGCCAATGATGATGGCCTTGACTGTCTTTTCTAGGTAGTCTTATATACATCTTAGCTAAGAACTGTCGATGTCAGAAATACATATATTCCGGAGCAATATACAAGAGCCGCCGTTGTTTAGCAGGTTAGTCATATGCCTAGCATACCACAGGTCTCAAGTTCGATCCCCGGCCGGACCCACTTGAAAAAATAAATTTTGAAAAAGCGGCGGTTCACCTCATAACTCAGCCATCCACTGGTTATTGAGTATTAGGTTACGTAAAACTTCTTTAACTAATGCATTTGCCATTCGGAGCCGGAGTTAAAACGTATGTCCCTTTAAATGAATCTAAAACTAGAATCGGATGTAGCTTGTTTCAATTGGAATGCTGTCGGGGGATTACGTATATTATGATGCCCTGGGCAGTCTTTGTTACTTAGTTCGCTACTCGATATATCTTAGTTTAGAACTGTCTATGTCAGAAATACATATATTCCGGAGCAATATACAAGAGCCGCCGTGGTTTAGCAGGTTAGTCATATGCCTAGCATACCAGAGATCCTAAGTTCGATCCCCGGCCAGACCCACTTGATAAAATAAATTTTGAAATAGCAGCGGTTCACCTCATAACTCAGATAGCCACTGGTTATTGAGTATTAGGCTATGTAAAACTACTCTAACTAATACATTTGCCGTTCGGAGCCGGAGTTAAAACATAGGTCCATATTAATGAGTCTAAAAATATAATCGGATGAATCATTGCCTGAGAGAAACGCCCCGGAATTTCAATATAGGCGGCCTTAGTTTTGAAGTAGTAGAGTTCAATTACTTTGTCGTGTGATTAAAAAGAAAAAGACATCAAAAAACTATTTATTACAATAATTAATAATTCTAATAAATTGAGATCTTAGTGCAATACACTACAGTAAAACTTTTTAGTTAAATGTTTAATATCCCATAATTTTTGAAAATCCCTTTTTGTTACATTTGAACGTTTGACTAGAATAGGAACTGGTAGACCCTCTATAGAAACAGAACAGAATGAGAAATAAGTGGGAAAAAACCAAAATCCTTCGCAGATTGTAGAGCTAAATGATGAAGAAGATAAACATATACCGACACTGCTGGCCCATGGCTTGCTGGTTTATATTGGAAGTGAATAAAATTCTTTCTATAACATCATTCTACAAATCATTTGAACCACCTGATCATCCAACTTATAAGCAACTGATGTTTACGAGTAGGTTGGTTTCCAAATTCAACAACTGCTGGAAGAGGTCGGAAAGGCGACTCAATTCGGCGTCATCCTCGTAGTCATAATCATCATCGACTTCCGTGGTAATGCTAAGTCATCTTTCTAGCATCCGATATCATCATGTTTCAATGATGATACCGGTTGTCTCGAAAATGGTTGCGTAATTCCTATTTTAAAACTAGGGAAATCCGCTAAGTGCAAATCGTACAGGCTTATGATCGACTATCGGTAAGACACTTAAGGTCAATTAACATTTTAAGATTGCACATGGCTTAAATTAGAACAGGCCTTAAATGAACTGTCCTTTTGGAACTCAACTTGTCAAAGGTGAGTACTCAACACTCTTCCAAACGTCCTGCACCTCCCAATGACCAACAAACTGAAGGGATTGATAAAGTTATTTATCTAAGTGGACGTCAATCGTTAGCTGATTTCAGGGACAAACATTCAAAATTCCGTAGATTTAGGGCTCTGGATAGAATTTAGATAGAATTGGTTTCATTCATCAGGATGTTCTTGCATAGATTAAGCACTTCAAAAATCCTTGTGCCAGCTGCCGTAGCAGGGGGATTTCTCACATGATTACCCCTTGGAGTAGTATATTCTGTAATGTTGTTTCTTTTCATGCTTAAAACATCGTAAGTGATAAGTCGATGGATGATGAGTCCAAAAAGAGCCATGTTTCTAAAGCTAGCCGCTCGATCCAAAACAGACGCTCCGGTAAGTGCAAATCATACAGGCTTATGATCGACTATTGGTCAACTAACATTTTAAAATTGAACATGGTTTAAATAAGCACAGGCCTTAAATGTACTGTCCTTTTGGAACTCAACATGTCAAAGGTGAGTACTCAACACTCTTCCAAACGTCCTGCACCTCCCAATGACCAACAAACTGAAGAGATTGATAAAGTTATTTATCTAAGTGGACGTCAATCGTTAGCTGATTTCAGGGACCAACATTCAAAACTCCGTAGATTTAGGGCTCTGGATAGAATTTAGATAGAATTGGTTTCATTCATCAGGATGTTCTTTCATAGATTAGACACCTCCAAAATCCTTGTGCCAGCTGCCGTAGCAGGGGGGTTTCTCGCATGACTACCCCTTGGAGTAGTATATTCTGTAATGTTGTTTCTTTTCATGCTTAAAACATCGTAAGTGCTAAGTCGATGGATGATGAGTCCAAAAAGAGCCACGTTTCTAAAGCTAGCCGTTCGATGCAAAACAGACTCCCGCTTGTAGCCGCAACTAACATGTTAAACAGACGCTACAGTTTCGTACTTTACCAAGTACAATTATCTTAGACCCTTAGATCAAATACGTCGGAATGACTCCAAGATAACTCTCTTTCACGTTGGCCCTGACCTAGAATCCCACTCGGATTGTTTACCGCATCTTTAAATAGGTTGCTCAGGTTTCCAGGATGTACCTCGAGGAGGAGTGAGTAGGAATTGAATATAGTTGTAACCTGTTAGCAGGAAACCCAGGCAACAACTGCATCGAGACCCTATGCTTCACTGTGAGTCAAGGATAACAGAAGAAGAATGTCCTTTTGGAACTCAACCTGTCGAAGGTGAGTAACTCAACACTCTTCCAAACGTCCTGTTGCTCCCAATGACCAACAAACTGAAGAGATGAATAAAGTCATTTATCTAAGTGGACGTCCATCGTTTGCTGATTTCAGGGACCAACGTTCAAAACTTCGTAGATTTATGAAGAAGTCTTGCTGCTACAGAATCTAATAAACTACGATGAAGAAAGAATGGTCCTATTAGCTCTTCTTCTTCTTTTTCTATTATTCTTGACTCCCAGTGGAGCATAGGGCCTCAACCATCCTTATATATCAAACTCTATTGCGAGATGTTAGGTATACATCATTCCAGGAATAGTTTGCTGCTTGTAACTCCGCATCAATATCCACGTTCTAGCAGCTGCACCAACACGACGGCCTCTTCCTTATGGATTCCAAAGAAGCGCTTGTTGAGCAATGCTGGTATTTGGTGTTCGAATTGTGTGGCCTATCCACCGCCATTTCCCTTGACATACCTCTGTGGAACCAGAGATTTGGTTTGTCGCATTATTTAGATCTTCATTTCTTATGTTAGCTCTATTTCACAGTAATTCTTCTGCTATCCGTAACATCCACTGGAGCATAGGGCATAAATTATTCTCTAATATCGGGCTCCTTTACAAGACGTTATTTCACTTTCCAGCAAGCTCAGCAATACGACAGTCTGCAAATTCCATCAAAGCGCTTGACGGAAGTTTTCATCCAGAGCTTGCGGCCTATACACAGACAATTTCATTGCCAAACCTCGACAAGTTCGGAGATTTGGTTAGTTTGATAGTTTATTGTTTCTTATGCGATTCGACCACCACATGTCGATGGCATTAGTGCGTTTGTATATTTTTTGCGTTGCATATTTTTGTAGTTAAGCTCAATTTAGATACTTGCCAAGATTTTTGAATAGATCGCTCCTCAATGTCCTCATCATCACCGACCTTTGAAGATACCTATTGCCAAGATAGTCAATGGTTCATTATTCACATTGATATATGAAAAAAAAATTGCACCATGTCTTAGATTTGAAAATATTGATAATAAATGACATTTATAGAGGTAATATTTGCTTAGGATTCCAGATTACCTTACGAATATCGTATAAGGATATTGTACAAACCTACTGCAGACGACGAACTGAAAACAAGAGTCATTTTGAATAACCAAAGTGAAAAAACACTCGAGTTCGATCTAGGCATTCATTATTGATTTGAAGCTAAATATGCAAAAATATGCAAAAGTATGCAAATGAAGTATATATTGCTATAAAGCTCAGACTTCAGTCCTTAATTTTCGATCAATATTATTCTAAGGGTTTCCATTCAAAAGCGCTATATTTTATCCAAACTTATGGCAAAATACAATAATTTTTGGAAAAAAAATTATAAAAAATCATGTCACTTTTTATTGAATTTTGTCTAATTAAGCAAATATATGCACATAATTCATAATCCATTATAAAACTAGGACTTTAGTCACTAATTAGCAAAAATAATTGTTTCAGCGTCGTTCATTGGAAAAAGTTATTTGTATTTTAACTAATGACAATTATTAATTATCGCAAAATAATTATAAAAAACAACATAAAAGTAGTAAAACTGATAAAAGTTCATAAAAAAATAAAGAAATTTTTCTTGAAAGTTATATCTCTTGAGTACCAAAACTCATAAACTTAACAAACCACCCTCGCACATCCATATATTTTAAGATATAAGCTTCATTTGCATGCTTTTAGTGACAACAAAAAATGGGGGAACACTTTAGTTGATATTGCAGTTGTTTTCAATGTTTTTTGATTTGTTGTTGTTATGTTATGTTTCGTTTTTGAATTATATTTTTTATTTCTTTCGAAAATCTTGTTGTTTTAGTTTTGTTTTTGGTTTTTGCACAATATTTTTTTTTTGTTTGTTAATGTTGCCCGTTGTGATGAGTATTATAAATATGTATTAATGTTTGCCATGGTTGAATAGATGGATAGATGGACGGATGGTGGTTATACATATCTGGACACATAAATATACAACATTTCCACTACTTGAGGGGGTTAGCGGAAGTGTACGTGGCCAAAAATGTCTAGACCATTAGTAAAACAACTACGAGTTGTACTTTTTCCGTATTCATATTTTTCTATATCTCATGTTCTACTACTACTACTACTAGGAGTATATAAAATTATGGATGTTTTTCGTCCTCTTCAAATCGGCATGACCATGACGATGATGATGAGTTGGGTATGATGGAGTAAAGACGACATTCTAAGCAAGTTAACCAATTCTTTTTATTTTTACGAAATATATTTTTACAGATTTTTTTGAACATTTTTTGATTTTGTTGATTTTTAGCGTAGATTTTTTTTTATGTTTGGCTAAAGGAAAGAAATTGAATTGAATCTTTTGACATGAACAATTTTTTTTATATTTATGTTTAAAATTTAATTCCCTCTATGCAGACTAACATTTAATGTATTTTCTTTTTTCCTAATTTATTTTCAGGTATGGAATTATTTATTATGGAAACATGAGAGATAAAAGGTGATTTTTTTTCTTTTTTTTCTAATAAATTTGTCATTTTTTATTTTTTAAAAATTTTCTTTGTTTTTAAAATTTTTAATATTTTGTCCCTTTACCTTAAACAAAAATTGGTTATTAAAAAGAAAATATTGTCATTGATTAAAAAATTGCCTTTATTGTTCGCTGATTAAAATTCAAGAAATATATAATTGCGAATTTTTTCTCATCTTTCTTAAAAAATCAGCCTCTTCAAAGAATATTTTGAGGCTTTTGTAAGGGTTACCGATACAGGAGAATTTCTTGTCCTCAAAAAAACTGGCACAGCCTTTATATTTTATTCGTTGTTGTTAAAAATAGAATCACCCACCGATAGATTAAGAATCGCTTCCTTTGCTAGATAAAGCTTTGTTTTATTTAAAACTGCCAAAGCTCGTCATGCCTGCTTTTACTGGGCAACAGTGAATGAAGTTGCGCCAATTGTTGACGCACTTAGACGCATTGTTTAAATTTTTATTCTACAGCAAATTTTACTTATTTTTACATCGACGGCATGTAGGCTTACTAAAGTAAAATTTTAATAAAAACAAGTAAGAAAGTGCTATAGTCGGTCAAGCCAGACAATATGACACCCTTCACCACTAAAGTCAAAGTTGTACTTTTTCATCTATAAAACAAATATTTCCCAAATTTTGTCAAAACACGAACGTTTTCTTAAGGTTTATAAATTTAAGCTGTTTTCGTCATTTAGACTTATATGGAGGCTAGGGTCAAATGTGTTTTTACAAAAATTATGTGTGCAAAAAAATAGAGTTAAAATTCTCATCATTTTCGGTTTTATGAGCGTTTTAGTGATTTTTGTCTCATTTAGTGCGTTTTTAAATCAGAGTTTGTACGGGAGCTATGGTAAAATGTGAACCGATTTTAACAAAATTTGGCACAGTGATTTTAGTTTACATATGCAGTATCTATTTTAAATTTCATGAAAAAATATTGATATTTGTGGCTAATATATCAATTCCGGGAAATGTGACCTATGGGAGGTACCATAAATAATGAACCGATTTTGACGAATTTCAATAGCCATGGTCCCATTATCAAAAAAATGATCAGTGCCAAATTTTATCAAATTATCTGCGACCTGTAGTTTGATTACAAGGTTTACATGGGGGTCCAGCCGTTCAGCCAGACGGACGGACATTGCTAAATCGACTCAGAAAAAGATTCTAAGCCTATTGGTATACTAAAAGGTGGGTCTAAGACAAATATTTCTATGCGTTACATACGTCAGCACAAGCCACCTATGGTGGTGATGGGTATAAACATAGAAATGCTCAAAACTCGAAGAACAAAAGAAGTTCATGCAATTTTACACTGATTCCCGTACACATATGACCCCCAATTTCAAGGAAATAGCCATTAAGTTACAGTATTTGCGATTCCGGAGGTGGAGTAATTTCGGATCATTTGCAGTGGATTTAAGATAAGAGTGTCTCCTGAACAAAACTTTTTTCGGATGCTGTTTATTGCCTCTTCATTACATCATCTTTCTTATTCTTCTTCTTATGCCTCTGGCTTCCGGTAAAGCTTAATGACTTAACAAAATCGCGCTATTTATTCCGATCCTTTGCTATGTTTTTTTTTACTTCTTTTAAGGAATATTCAAATTGTTTTATCTGTGATTCGCTCTGCGGCCTATGGTTTCTACTAGAGGACATGTCTACAGATTTTAATTGAATTCGTAAAACGTCCGATCTAGTTATAACTTTTTTTTTATATTTAGGTCTATCGGTGTTTACTTGCATATTGTTACATTTTTCCTTTAAAAACGTGGAAGGAATTCTTTTTGCAAATAACCTAAAACAAAATTACAACATTTTATATTGTTTTACAAAGTAATCGTTTTATTAATTTATAGAGTTAGTTTATTTTTAACACAAATTGTAAAAAAACTTGTCCCTTTACAAATATTCTAAGTCTCACTGTTCTCTTATACGCGTCTCAATTAAAAGTCTCCCACGATATCAGTTCGTCAGCCTTTATAGTAGAGAAGAGAGTTTCTAGCATTTTATGCAGATGTAAACAAAGAGCTGCTGTTGTCGATTACACTAACAATGTGGCTTAGGAATGTTCAAGCATGTTCCGTACATATATTCTCACATGATCAAGAACACACTCACACATACATTGCACAAATGGATTATCTGAAGCTAACAGCAACAGAGAGAGAGAGGGAGTAGATAAAGAGAAAAATGTTGCTCTTACTGCAAAACATTAAGAGAAAAATGTTGTTCTGCTTATGGTAACAAACAGAACAACAACTACACCAACAGAAACATTTTAGAAAACTAGGAAAAGAATTATAAGTATTGAACTTTGCACAATGGGGCGGATAACTTAAAAATTCGTGACAATATGTTCCACATTTCTTCGTTTGATATAATATTTATCCATCAAAGCTTCTGAATTTTTCTTAGGCAGCTGTTAAAAAATGTTTGGAGCATATTCACGAGTGCTTTCGTTACGCTTTGAATATCATCAGTAGCGTCTTGGTCTGCTGGAATTACGCACCCGATGTAGTAAGAGAATGTATAAACATTTAGAACTCTGCAACATCTTTAGATGCTTTTAAGTAATCTATGTAATAAAAATTTACTCCAAAGAAATAAAGATTTTTATTCTAAAAGTTTATCATCCAAATTTCCTATTCTTAATTTCATATTTTCTTATACCCACTTTTCCCCATTTCCGTTCAACTGCTGCACACCCTTTTCTACATTATTTGTCAATTGCCACCGCTAAGAAAGACTTCAACATTTTTCCCTTTTTTCATCATCTTTGAGGATTTTATTTGTATGAAATAATTTTCGCAATAACAACAAAACAAAAAAATATGGAACAAAGAAGTCACAAAGTGTAAATTAGAAAAATATTGAAATCACAAACAAAGGATTTATTTTTAATTCAGATTCTGGGAGGTTTTGTTTTTAAATATAGGTAGAATATTTTAATACTAGTATAGGCAAATTTTGTAGGCTGATAAGGTAATTAGGGGAAAGTGAGGATATTTTTTTTAATATTTAGGCTCAAACCGCAATAAAAACGACAAGTTATGCTATGAGAAAAAATTCCTCAATAGAAAATAAGAGAACTTGAAGAGAAAATTGTCTATGGATTGAATTAATCTTTACAATATATAAATCAAATTTGTCACTCGGAACAAATTTATTAAAATTGTCATGTGCAAATTTGGAGAACTCCCTATAGAATTGACTATTTTGAAATAACTGGTTGGCTAGCTACAATCCCACATTTCGGAGTTATAAATTATTCGGCTCTTGGACGGTTAACTGCAATTCAAATAGATAAATACATTAGTCGACTAACTAGGGGGTATTATTAAATTATAATCCGATCAGTTACACGATCTTTTGTAATGCTTTGGCTCACTGCGCATGTACAATCCAAAAATATGTATATCGATCAACTACAGCTTATTATGAAATTAAAATCGGAACAGGTAACTCCTTATTTCTTCCGAAACGGCCCTCATATTAACAAATCTCCTATGTACTGTACATGTCTTGGCATTTTTATTTATCTTCACAGTTTTTGAAATTGTCGGAAATAGTTCTTGTATGCTAGACCGACAGTTTATACCGTTATGAACATATTAACCCATAGGAGGTATAGGAAATACAAAATATTGATTAAGGCAACTCAAACTCATTTCAGTGCCTACAAATATTTCATAACAACAATTTTTATATTTCATAACAAATTTCACACTGATTAAAATTTCAGTTGATACAATCGAGTTGAATATTCGAAAGAAATAAAATGTTAATAGCAGTGGCTGAATTTTAATCAATAATATCTAATCAATAATATCTTTATAAATTCGATTGTTCTCAAAGCGTTATCAAAATTAGAATATGAACTTTTTTTTTGTATTAAAGTGCTTAGCCATATTAAAAAAAAATACTTGATAATATTACTTTTTTTTTTTTTTTGATTTTAAAACAAACTTGCAAAATTATGCAGAAGATTAATACTATGTCGTAAAGGCTAAACTGTGACCTTAAGTTGGACTTAAATTTTGTCTTAGAGATGTTAAGTAGAAAAAGTTATATCCTTTTAAAAATGGCGAACAAAAAAACATAGAAAACCAAGATAATAAAAATATATCACATTTTTAAAGGAAGGGAAGTAGCGAAGATGATTTTAGTTTTTTTTTTAGTTGGCTCTAGTTTTCGAAATATATTTTTTTTCATAAAAGGGTTTTTACACGACTAATATTAAAAAAGCCGAAAAACGGCTTGACCTATTTGATAAGCAAAAAAAAATCAAAATTCGGCGACATTATTATCTTTAAGTTGTACCAAGAATCTTATCTTATATTCTTCAACGAGCAATAATTGTATATATATATATATATATATATATATATATATATATATATATATATATATATATATATATATATATATGTATATATATATATAGAATGGCTATCTCGAAAACGGCTCTAACGATTTTGATAAAATTTGGACAGTGGGTATCTTTTTTGATGTATAGGTCGAAGAAGAAGGGACTTTTGGAACTTTTGCCTCTAAGAGGGTAAAAAAGGGGAAAAAATCGAAAACGCTATATCTCCTAAAGTAATAGGTATAGAAACAAAATTGAAATTACGTTTTAAACAGCTATGAAAATAAGCGGACAGGTGTTTGGTACTTTTTTGAAACTATGTCCGATAGGGGGTAAAAAAAGGGTGAAAATAGTTTTTTTGGCACCTTTTTAACCCACTCTTATATTTTAAACTAAAGAATATAGAAAGAAACTTGGTACTGCAATCAATAGATGTAAAAAAAACATGAAACATGTATTTGGTACTTTTTTGATTTTGGAGCCAAAATGGGTAAAAAAGGGATAAAATGATAACTTAACATCTCCAAAGTAATATGAATAGGAACATTATACATTATGTTAAATGCGTTTTAAAAAAATGTACCGAATTCAATTGGCACCAAAAAAGTACCAAATATACATATGGAACTTTTAGAAATTAGGGAATAAAAAGGGGGAAAAATTAGTATTATTTTAAACAAATGAATGTTTGTCTGTATGTATGTTCTTTATAGAATAGTAAACTGTGAATTTGATCATGTTATGCTCTTTAGCAAAGATGTAGCGGATAAGCCGGCGGAGGTTTCTAAGTTGGTAAACCGAATTTCCGACAGGTGGCGCCACTGAAAATTACTAAAAATTAATGAAATCGTAAACTGTACATTTGATCATACTATGATCTTTTGCAAAGTTGTAGCGCATGAGCCGACGAAGGCTTTTTAGTTGGTATGAATAATTTCCGACAGGTGGCGCTACAGAAACTTACTCAAAGTCAATTTAATCGTAATCTGTACATTTAATCATGCTACAATCTTTAGCAAAGTTTTTGCACATGAGCCGACGAAGGTTTCTTAGTTGGTATGAAGAAATTTCGACAGGTGGCGCTACTGAAATTTACTCAAAGTCAATTTAATCGTATGCTGTACATTTAATCATGCTATAATCTTCAGCAAAGTTATTACGGATAAGCCGAAGAAGGTTTATGAATTGGAATAAGCAAAGTCCGACAGGTGGCACCACAGAAAACTACTCAATATGAATTAAATCGTAAACTGTGCATTTGATCAGACTATAATCTTTAGCAAAGTTGTTGCGCATGAGTCGACAGAGGTTTCTGTTGATATGAATAATTTCCAAAATTATTCAAAATGAGTTAAACTGTAAACTATGCAAACTATGTGTTGGTCGGACAAAATAAATCAAATAATTCAAAATTAACTGAATATTTCTACAATGTCTTTCCTCTAAATTTATTTTAGCACTTTATAATATAAAATATATAAAAACTTTAAAATTTTCCTCAAAATGCTTATCATAAAGCTCCGAGCAAGGCTCGGTCTACCAGGTACTATTTTTTAATCCGCTCATTTGTTACAGAGATATTCTACAATTTATATCAACATTTTCTTATTTTGATTTTTTTTCCTGTTTTTTTTTTAATCATAAAAAATATAAATGACAACAAATGTTCAATAATTTTACTATTGGTGTATAGGTGTATATGTTCTAATCAAAACCACACCATACTACACTGTCAAAATTTCAGAAAAATCGGTCCGCTAGTTTCGGAGATCCTTCCGAACAAACAACATACAAACAGACAAACAGAGGCGGACATTTTTTATAGATATAGATTAAGGGTTAAGGTCTCCGCTTAATACTAGTTTATAAATCATCTGCATATATTTGCATATTTAGCCTAATTTTTGAAGTCGAATATAACAAAATAAAAGAATGTAATAGAATAAAAGAATGGATTAAACATGTGTAAAATAAGGAGTTATTTTTCAATTAATACAAATTTGAAAATATTAATGAATTGTTTGTATAAGATCTTTATCGAAAACTATGGCATTATATACATATATTATGAATAAAAAAAGTTCAGTAGAATATAATTTTGTTGAATCGAAAACTACAAAACAGAAATTTAATACAAATTAAAGGCTAAGGTCTCCACTTTTTACTAGTGTTTCAATTATCTGCATATATTTGCATATTTTGCCTAAATTTAGAAGTCAGTGATATAACTTAATGCCAACATAATATCGATAGATTAAAATAATCTTAAGCGACATTCCGTTAAATATGTCCTAAACTATTAGAGATATCGTAGTACAGTAAACACAGTTTTGTTTCTTTCATAAGTAGTTTTCGAAATGCTTATATTTGCGTAAGTTATACGGACCAATAGGTTTTACATATAAGAGGTGCTCACCATTAGCCCACGTAGAGGATATTGTTCTAAAAATAAATATGTTTTTTAAAAATTGTTCTAAAACTCTTACTTCCCGTTTGCCAATTTCTGCAAATTGCATCACAATCCGCCCAGTAGCTTAAAAGTTATTAAATAACTTCACATACAATACTTTGCATCATAACTTCTAAACAATTTGGAAATATTGAATTACCAAAACTTTGCTCCATTTATTAAAAAAAGATTATTATCAATATTTTTGCTATCGTTTGCGATCATTTTAATCTAAGGGCTCGATATCTAATATGTATGCTTATGCATAAAACAACTCTTACATCAATTAATAAATAAGAAAATATTAACGAAAAAGATTTTTGACATAAATGAATAATAACACAAGTTTAGTAGAATAGAACTTTTTTGAATCGAAACCTATAAACTAAAATTTATCACACATTGAAGGCTAAAGTCTTCGCTTTATGTTACTATATAAATCATCTGCATATATTTGCAAATTTAGCCTAGATTAAGAGTTATTGATATCAATATATTTCTGAAATATGCCTAAAATAATAATTTCTTAATAAATATCAATTAGGAATGATTAACGAATTATTTGAACACGATTTTCGAAGAAAAAATTATTTTATATATAAGTATAATACACACAATTTTTTGAACATACATCATTAAATCTTTCATTCCTATACATATTACACAGTACGACAATATCAAATTTTTTTGGGTACATAATGTTAACAGAATATGAAAAAAGGCTTAAAATAAAGAAATACGTGTCTCGGCGTTTTTCCGTAGCACGTCAGAATTTAAAAAAAAATTTTGAAAATAGATTTTAAAGATTCGAAGGACCGTGGAAATTCACTTGTATTTTTTTTGGATATTTTTTAATTTTACATGAAAATTAAAGCGTCATCTAGCGTTTTTGTTAATAAAAACAAATCCAAATTTAATTCCCTTTTCAAAACTGGCTCAAGCATTTAAAGGTAGAAACACAATTGGGACGAATGACAAATTTCGTCCAGCACGACGAATTCTGCTTTAAAAATTCGTCTTGTATATTCGTCCATTGAACACATTTGGGACGAATAAACGTTGCTGACGCCATTTTTGTTTATTTTTCATTAGCACAAATTACACACTCATTCGTATATATCGCGCACTCACAACATTTGGAATTTTTTTTTTATTTTATTCTTTAATTTTTTCACAAAAAGAAAATATTTAATTAATTTTATTTGAAATAGTTATTTTTTTGTTTACAATTTATATGGTGACCATATTTTACATAAACACATATAATTTCTAATATTTTACAACAGAAATAGAAATACAGCCACTCTAAACCAGTTTAATCGTCGTTCGTCTGCGTATGAAATAGAAGTAAACCTATCGCACTATTCGATACGCACGACGAATTTCGTCGTACGCATCTATTGTGAGCACTTTCATATAAACCCATATGTTCTATTTCTAACGACGAATATTCGTTCCGAAAAATTGGTCGTTCGTTCCAATTGTGTTTCATACTTAAATCGGTTCACCCATTCTATTTACAGAACTTTTTATAATAGTATTAGGTAACAAGTGAACCTCAATGGTCCTTCGAATCTTTAAAATCGATTTATCGGGTGGTTAAATTTGAAGGGCCGATGTTGATTTTGAATAAAACACAAACTATTTAGGAAATTATTGTAATTTTATTTTATTATGATATATTGGTATTACTCAATTATGTATGGAACAAAATATCGGCCGATGGTCCAAATTTTCAATGACCCTGAGGCATAATGGAGGTTCTATGCAGTTACTGTGCTGAATTATCTCATCCTTTTGCTCTTGAATTATTGTTGGCTTATCGACGTACACCTTTTCTTTCAAATAACCCCAAAGAAAAAAGTCTAACGGTGTCAAATCACATGATCTTGGCGGCCAATTGACATCGCCATTAAGTGAGATAACACGACCATTGAATTTGTTGCGCAAAAGAGCCATTGTTTCGTTAGCTGTGTGGCAAGTGGCACCGTCCTGCTGAAACCACATATCGTCCACATCCATATCTTCCAATTCGGGCCATAAAAAGTTCGTTATCATCTCACGATAGCGAACACCATTCACAGTAACTGCCTGACCGGCCTCATTTTGGAAAAAATACGGCCCGATGATGCCGCCAGCCCATAAACCGCACCAAACAGTCACTCTTTGAGGGTGCATTGGTTTTTCGACAATCACTCTTGGATTCTCATTCGCCCAAATGCGGCAATTCTGTTTATTGACGAATCCATTGAGGTGAAAATGTGCCTCATCACTGAAGATGATTTTCTTCGAAAATTGATCATCCACTGTTGCCATTTCTTGCCACCATTCTGCCCATTCACGACGCTTGGAATGGTCAAGAGGCTTTAGTTCTTGAGCCAATTGCACCTTTTTAGCGTATAAATGCAAGTCTTTATGCATAATGTTCATCAACGACGAGCGTGAGAGGTGCAATTGTTGGGCACGACGACGAGATGAGGTGGACGGCTCTTCAGCCACACTATCGCGAACAGCAGCAATATTTTCTGCAGTACGAGCTGTACGAGCATGCACAGGTGTTTTTACATCTTCTACAGACCCGGTTTGCTCGAATTTTTCCACAATTTTTCCGATTGTACGCACATTTGGACGATCAAATTGACCAAAAAACTCACGAAGTTTCATAATAAGTCTGGATAACTTTAACACGTTGTTAGATTGTGTATCTCTCCATAGTTCAAATTGAGTAAGTCTGAAATAGAGAAATGTCAAATAAAATTCGGAAAAAAACTTGGCGTTTAGGTGTGGTTCACATTCAACATCGGCCCTTACAATTTATTATTTTCATATTCTGTTAAAATTTCTCATGTGTACCAACCACTGTCGTACTGTGTTATCAACAAAAATTGCGACAACAAAACTTATTCCTGTCAATCTTTAAACACTCTAAGAAAGAGCTGAATGTAACAAGTCAATTGAATAACAATAAAAATTCCATCGACAGCGATTAAATTCGCAGCAAATACCTGAGCTTGGCAAATATGTGTGTGTTTTACAAACATTAAGCGAAAAGTGCATTTTCGTGCATAAAAGAAGTTGACTGAAAATCTGTTCATAGCAGTTCATTAAGCCATTTGGGGCATTAAACAACACCATTCAACAACACGACAAATAGACAAACAGCAATAACTACGACAAAAGCAAAAGGGGGGAAAGATGACAGAATTACTAGCCGCGATTGCAAAAGAACCTGTGGTGGCCCCAAACAAGCGAAAAGAAAAAAGTCTTATTTGATAAAAAATTGAAAAACAAAAAATCTTGTAGTAACTTTAGTTAAAAGATTATGTGTGTGGCACGCACGCTATTGAACCATCTCGTAATTGTCATGATCTTCATCAGCCGGGTAATAAAAAGTCATCAACAATGAACTTGCAATACAACAAACATATACACATATAGACAGACAGGCATTTAAGAATTCAACATGTTTACTTACAAGTGGATGTTGCACTCTGACAAATTGGAGTAAAAATGGAAGCAAGGATGGAGGGATGGATGGATGTATGGATAATAAAGCTAAACTGCAATACAAACATTATGTGATTTTTAATATGTATCAGTTTGTGAGATTGAAGGATACAACGATGCATCAAAAATTGTGTCTGTTATAAAAAATGTAAAAAATCGAAAAAAAAGATAAGCTCAATTGCATAGAGGAACAGACAGACAGATAGACACAAACCCCCCATAATCAAACTACCCTTAAAAAACTGCAAAAAACCGCATTCATAAAATTTTCGTGGATACATAAATCCATACGTGAATAAGCGCATTCATTTACTCGTTCATTCATTCATTCATACAGATATCCAATCCATGCAGTTGCAACAACACACTATTTATCCCATTTTGAAATTTGGGGGAAACCCCAAATCGCGAGAAAAAAAAAAAAAAAGAACAACAAACAAAAAATATGCAACAGCAGCAGCAACAACAACAAAGGCAACATAAACTGAATTTGACCGCGACCTAGATGATTGTTAAACACGCATCAGTGACACCACTCTCGTCAAGGTCACGTTGAAAAATTATGCCAACAAATACTCGAAGTTCGGTCGAACGAATGCACATGCTGCTGCATGCAACACGGGTACCATTAAAATGCTGCTGCACTTTCATACATCGCGTTTGTCTTTTTTCAGTCAATCCCAAGCCCTATATCTGTCTGTCCGTCCTTCCATCTGCCTGCCTGGCTGTGAGTGAGTGAGTGAATGTGTTTCTTTTTTCCATTTTTTATGCACTTTTTTGTGTATTTACTGGGATGTTGTTATTTGAAATCAGTTCTGTTCTGACGATTTTTTTTCGTTTCCAATTTTTTGTGAGTTTCGTTGTTGTTGTTATTTTGTTTGATGATGACGACTACGATGATGATGAGGAGTATCTTGTTTTGGCGCCGCATATCCATTTTTTCACGTGCTGCTGCAATTCACTTGTGTTTTTTACGAAAAAAAAAAACGCCAACCAACAACAACAAATTTTCAATGCCACCAGTTTTTGTTTTTATGATAGGCATCATCACGTGCTTATTGTACATGCAACACAAATGTTTGTACGAATATTTTCGTTTGTTCACACATTCATTTTTCTACGCGAGTTTTTGGTTGTAGGTTAAAAAGTACAACAATATGTTGCAAGTGTTTGTTTGTGTGTGTGTGTGTGTGAATCGAGTGGGCAATGCACTTGCATTGCAATCGTTATCGGTGACTCTGCACTAATATTGCAGCTAAAACGAGCCATCAATACAAGTACATAAGTACATACATACTATTCATTACATTACACACACACACACATACATATAAATCTATCTATACATAACCATAGTCAATGTTCAATCTTTTTTTTACATGAATATCCTGGATACAAACATTCTGCCAATTAGGATATATAGAGTACATAAATACCTATACATACATACAAGACATATACATTCATAGTTCTATATATACATACATACATGCATTTTTATGCATATACTATACATACATGCACGTTTCTTTTTTTGTATATTTTCCTCTATTATATTCCCGTTAATATTTGATACGCGCAAATCAATAACCTGCCCCAATACATTAATGCTTCCTTTTATATCCTTGCATTCATACATAACCTAACTCCAGCATATTTCAGATTAAGATCAAACATTCTTTTTTTCTCATTACCCTAACACAAAGGTTTTTGTTAAAATAGCCTTATAGTTTAGGATGAATGGTGAAACATTTCCACTTAGTCCTTCTTATTTTGATCCTTAACATTTTATTTTAGTCTTACCTCAAAAAAAAAAAAAACAAAGAAAACAAATAAGACAGAAATCACGAAAAACATAAGATTTTTCTGTTCAAATGCTAACCCAAATATTTTGCATCCAAAACCAAAATTTTTGTGTACAAATTAGACAATAAAAATTTTCTTTATAAAATTTGGACAACGAAAATTTTTATTACAAAAATTGAACAACGAAAATTTTCTATATGAAATTTTAACAACGAAAATTTTCTAAATAAAATTTTAACACAGAACATTTTCTAAATAAAATTTTAAAGCAAAAATTTTTTATAAAAATTTTCAAAACAAAAAATTTCTATACAAAATTTTGACCACAAAAATTGTTCATATAAAATTTTGTCACCGAAAATTTTCTATATAAAATTTTATCACAGAAAATTTTCTATATAAAAAATTTTCACACCGAAAATTTTTTGAATAAAATTTTAACACAGAAAATTTTCTATATAAAACTTTAACACCGTAAATTTTCTATAAATAATTAAAAAAAAAAAAAAATTCTCTATAAATAATTAAAAAAAAAAATTCTCTATAAATAATTAAAAAAAAAAAAAAATTCTCTATAAAAAAATTTTGACAACAAAAATTTTTTATTCAAAATTTTAACACCGAAAATTTTCTATATAAAATTTCAACACCCAAAATTTTCTATATAAAATTTTAACACCGAAAATTTTTTATATATAATTTTAATACCGAAAATTTTCTATATAAAATTTAAATACCGAAAACTTTCTCTATATAAATTTTAACACCGAAAATTTTCTATTTAAAATTTTAACACCGAAAATTTTCTGTATGCAATTTTAGCACCGAAAATTTTCTATATAAAATTTTAACACCGAAAATTTTCTATATATAATTTTAACACCCAAAAATTTTCTATATATAATTTAAACCGAAAATTTTCTATACAAAATTTTAACACCGAAAATTTTCTATAGAAAATTTGTTCACCAAAAATTTTCTGTGAAAAATTTTAACACCGAAAATTTTCTATAGAAAATTTTAACACCGAAAATTTTCTATAGAAAATTTTAACACCGAAAATTTTCTATAGAAAATTTTAACACCGAAAATTTTCTATAGAAAATTTTAACACCGAAAATTTTCTATAGAAAATTTTAACACCGAAAATTTTCAATAAAAAATGTTAACACCGAAATGTATATAAAATTTTGACACTGAAAATTTTCTATAAAAATTTAAAATTCCGAAAATTTTCTATATAAAATTTTTACACCGAAAATTTTCTATATAAAATTTTTACACCGAAAATTTTCTATATAAAATTTTTACACCGAAAATTTTCTGTATAAAATTTTTACACCAAAAATTTTCTATATAAAATTTTAACACCAAAAATTTTCTATAAAAAATTTTCTATGTAACATTTTTTTACCGAAAATTTTCTATATAAAATTATTTGACCGAAAATTTTCAATATGAAATTTTTTCACCGAAAATTTTCTATATAAAATTTTTTCACCGAAAATTTTCTATATGAAATTTTTTCACCGAAAATTTTCTATATAAAATTTTAACACCGAAAATTTTCTATAAAAAATTTTAACACCGAAAATTTTCTATATACAATTTTATCATCGAAAATTTTCTATATAAAATTTTTACACCGAAAATTTTCTATATAAACTTTTTACACCGAAAATTTTCTATATAAAATTTTTACACCGAAAATTTTCTATATAAAATTTTTACACCGAAAATTTTCTGTATAAAATTTTTACACCAAAAATTTTCTATATAAAATTTTAACACCAAAAATTTTCTATAAAAAATTTTCTATGTAACATTTTTTTACCGAAAATTTTCTATATAAAATTATTTTACCGAAAATTTTCAATATGAAATTTTTTCACCGAAAATTTTCTATATAAAATTTTTACACCGAAAATTTTCTATATAAAATTTTTACACCGAAAATTTTCTATATAAAATTTTTACACCGAAAATTTTCTGTATAAAATTTTTACACCAAAAATTTTCTATATAAAATTTTAACACCAAAAATTTTCTATAAAAAATTTTCTATAAAAAATTTTCTATGTAACATTTTTTTACCGAAAATTTTCTATATAAAATTTTTTCACCGAAAATTTTCTATATAAAATTTTTTCGCCGAAAATTTTCTATATACAATTTTTTCACCGAAAATTTTCTATATAAAATTTTTTCACCGAAAATTTTCTATATAAAATTTTTTCACCGAAAATTTTCTATATAAAATTTTTTCACCGAAAATTTTCTATATAAAATTTTTTCACCGAAAATTTTCTATATAAAATTTTTTCACCGAAAATTTTCTATATAAAATTTTTTCACCGAAAATTTTCTATATAAAATTTTTTCACCGAAAATTTTCTATATAAAATTCTTTCACCGAAAATTTTCTATATAAAATTTTTCCACCGAAAATTTTCTATATAAAAATTTTTACCGAAAATTTTTTATATAAAATTTTAACACCGAAAATTTTCTATATAAAATTTTTTCACAGAAAATTTTCTATATAAAATTTTTTCACCGAAAATTTTCTATATAAAATTTTAACACCGAAATTTTCTATATAAAATTTTTTTACCGAAAATTTTCTATATAAAATTTTAACACCGAAAATTTTCTAGATAACATTTTTTCACCGAAAATTTTCTATATAAAATTTTTTCACCGAAAATTTTCTATATAAAATTTTAACACCGAAATTTTCTATATAAAATTTTTTTACCGAAAATTTTCTATATAAGATTTTTTCACCGAAAATTTTCTATATAAAATTTTAACACCAAAAATTTTCTATATAAAATTTTAAAAGCGAACATTTTTATGTAAAATTTGAATTCTAAGAAAAATTTTCTATACAAAATTTTTTCTCTGAAAATTTTCTATATAAAATTTTTTCACCGAAAATTTTCTGTATAAAATTTTTTCACCGAAAATTTTCTATATAAAATTTTTTCACCGAAAATTTTCTATATAAAATTTTTTCACCGAAAATTTTCTATATAAAATTTTTTCACCGAAAATTTTCTATATAAAATTTTTTCACCGAAAATTTTCTATATAAAATTTTTTCACCGAAAATTTTCTATAAAAAATTTTTTCACCGAAAATTTTCCATAAAAAATTTTTTCACCGAAAATTTTCTATAAACAATTTTTTCACCGAAAATTTTCTATAAAAAATTTTTTCATCGAAAATTTTCTATAAAAAATTTTTTCACCGAAAATTTTCTATATAAAGTTTTTTCACCAAAAATTTTTTTTCTAAAATTTTGTCAACGAAAGTTTTCTATGTAAAATTTTTTTTAATAGAATTTTTTAAAAAAAATTTTGACACCAAAATTGTCTGTATAAAAATTATAAAAATTGAACTACAAATATTTAGTATACAAAATTTTGCACCAAAAATTTTCTTTTTAAATTTTTGTCACCAAAAATGTTCTTTATAAAATTTTGTCACAAAAAATTTTCTATATAAAATTTTTTTCACAAAAAAATTTCTTTATATAATTACTTTCACCGAAAATTTTCTATATATATTTTTTTTTTACCGAAATTATTCTCTACAAATTTTTTTTCACCTAAAATGTTTTATATAATTTTTTCAACGAAAATTTTCTATATAAAATTTTTTCACCGAAAATTTTCTATATAAAATTTTTTCACCGAAAATTTTCTATATAAAATTTTTTCACCGAAAATTTTCTATATACAATTTTTTCACCGAAAATTTTCTATATAAAATTTTGACAACGAGAATTATCTATATAATATTTTTAAATCGAAAATTTTCTACATAAAATTTTTTCACCAAAAATTTTTTATATACAATTTTTTTAACGAAAATTTTTTACTAAAATCTCAATACCGAAAATTTTTTATATAAAATTTTTCACCAAAAATTTTCAATGTAAAATTTTTTCACCAAAAATTTGTTATTCATATTTTGACACCAAAGTTTTCTATAAAATTTTTTTTCATTAAAGTTTTCTATATAAAATTTTTTCTCCGAAAATGTTCAATATAAAATTTTGACAACGGAATTTTTCACTACAAATTTCTATAAAACTTTTTTTTTATAAAAATTTTCTGTATATTTTTTTTTTCACTAAAAACCTTATATATAAAATTTTTTTGAAAGTAAATTTTCTTTATAAAATTTTTACCGGAAATTTGCAATAGATTTGAATGCTATTGCATTGTTCATGTTATAATATATTTTACATATTTAACATGATAAATTAAATTTCAACAACTTATGGTCTTTTGATTTAACCATTTTTCATTTAAAATAATAAATTATATTAAAATAGAAAATGCAACAAGTTTTTTATTCACACTGAAAGTAAAAAAAATGTATAGCATTTATTGCATAACAATCAAAGCCGACAAAAAAGTTGGCAATATACAACAAAACTTATCGCAACATCCAGCAACTCATACCTACATACATATGTATGTGTGTTACAACATATCGACATCCAATGTTAATAATTTTTCCCACGATTAAAAAAAGCTTTATATAGTGTAAAAGTGGCTAAAACGATGGCAAACATTAAATTGTGGCATCAATGGTATTAACAACTGCAGCTGACATGAGACAGACACACATTCGCGGATGCAACATCTGATGTTGTAGTATGTAGTAGGTGCTTTAAAAAAGTGCAACACTTTCGTTTTCAATGAAAGCACATTTGCCTTTATGCATATGATGATACAGGGGGTATGTTGGAATGTTCGAGGAAATAAGTAATGTGACCAAAATGAAAACAAACAAAACGTCAGCATCAAACGCGAAAAAAATGGAAAAAGAGTTTAAAAAAGCCACCGATTTAAAATCACGGCAACACGTCATCATCATAGAACCCAAAAAAGCGAATTGGAGAAAAACTCGAATGTATTTGGTTTGTATTGAAACTCACACATTTCAAATAGAAGAGTCACAGAGTCAGCAACAGCAATTGCAATTGCATCCATGTGCAGAGCAACACAAAAAAAGCGAAAAAAAAATAATAGCAAAAATAACAACAAAAAAACGATACAACAACCAGTTGCACCAGTGAGTATGTCCGTCCGTCTTTCTGTCTGTCATCAACAAATTGCACTCTATAAAAAAAGCGATTTACACATTTTTTGCTTTAGTTTTTTTTAGCGGTTAGTAAACTGCGAAAAATACAATTCATCCATAGCAAACATACAACTGCAACTAGAATCCATGCAACAAATTCACACACAACTTCACACGAACTTGTGTAAATGGGTGTTCGTTTGTTTGTTGGTTTGTCAGTCAGTGAGTCCCACTCAGTCATAGTGAGTTAAATAATATGCAAGTGCTTTAATGTTTCACTCTAAGCCGAGAAATGCAAGTGTATGTAAGTGCGTTTGTGCTTTAGATTTTTTGCAAACCAAATCTGCATGTTCTCCCCGATCCCACTCCATTCTTTTTTGGAGTTGCAACAGCAATAATGTCATGTATTGTGGCACGCGTTACAAATTTTCATTCATTGAATGTTAAACAAAAAACTAAAAATTATACAAAAAAAAATTGTATTGAAAATTTAGCAAAAAATGGTTAAACTCATTGATACTGTCAGGAAAAAAGATAAAAAAAAACCGATACTCGATGAATGAATGAAAAAATGGAAAATATTTATAACTTATTAGAGGTGTGACATCATACACCTGCAACGACCAAATAAATCTGTTGCTAAAATTGTTAACAGTTTTAAATGATTGCAATGTTTGTATTGTTTGTTAGTTGCATTTATGAATATTTTATTATATTAATTTACATTTTTAGATAAAGTAAAAATTAGCTCTTTTTAACCACTTTATTTGTTTTATATAGAAAAAAATGGATGTAATAAATTTAATATATTTATTTTTATTTCATACTTCATTTCATACTGCAATATTGTTCTATCTAATTCTATCATCATAATAAGTCTTAAACTCCTGCCACAATGTATTTATTTACCTAAGACATTTCCGAAGCCATGAGTTTTTTTTTTTTTGAAAATTTTATATAGAAAATTTTTAATGTTAAAATTTTTTATAGAAAATTTTCGGTGTTAAAATTTTATGTAGATTCGATGGAAAAATTTTTTATACAAAATTTTTGTTGACCAAATTTTTTTACAAAAAATGTTTGTTGTCCAAATTTTATATTGAAAATTTTCGGTGTTAAAAATTTATATAGAAAAATTTTCGATGTTAAAATATTATATAGAAAATTTTCGGTGTTAAAATTTTATAAAGAAAATTGACGATATTAAAATTTTATATAGAAACATTTCGGTACTAAAATTTTATAAAGAAAAATTTCGGTGTCAAAATTTTATATAGAAAATTTTCGGTGTTAAAATTTTATAAAGAAAATTTTCTTTGCTAAAATTTTATATGGAAAATTTTCGGTGTTAAAATTTTATATCGAAATTTTTCGGTGTTCAAACTTTATATAGAAAATTTTCGGTTTTAAAACTTTATATAGAAAATTTTCGGTTTTAAAATTTTATATAGAAAATTTTCGGTGAAAAAATTTTGCATGGAAAATTTTCGGTGAAAAAATTTTATATAGAAAATTTTCTGAGAAAAAATTTTATATAGAAAATTTTCGGTGAAAGAATTTTATATAGAAAATTTTCGGTGAAAAAAATTTATATAGAAAATTTTTGGTGTTAATATTTTAAATAGAAAATTTTCGATGTTAAATTTTATATAGAAACTTTTCGGTGTTGAAACTTTATATCGAAAATTTTCGGTGCTAAAATTTTATATAGAAAATTTTCGGTGTTAAAATTTTATATAGAAAATTTTCGGTGTTTAAATTTTATATAGAAAATTTTCGGTGTTAAAATTTTATATAGAAAATTTTCGGTGTTAAAATTTTATATAGAAAATTTTCGGTGTTAAAATTTTATATAGAAAATTTTCGGTGTTAAAATTTTATATAGAAAATTTTCGGTGAAAAAATTTTATATAGAAAATTTTTGGTGAAAAAATTGTATATAGAAAATTTTCTTTGAAAAAATTTTATATAGAAAATTTTCTGAGAAAAAATTTTATATAGAAAATTTTCGGTGAAAGAATTTTATATAGAAAATTTTCGGTGAAAAAAATTTATATAGAAAATTTTTGGTGTTAATATTTTAAATAGAAAATTTTGGATGTTAAATTTTATATAGAAACTTTTCGGTGTTGAAACTTTATATCGAAAATTATCGGTGCTAAAATTGTGTATAGAAAATTTTATTTGCTAAAATTTTATATAGAAAATTTTCGGTGTTAAAATTTTATGTAGAAAATTTTAAGTGTAAAAATTTATATAGAAAATTTTCGGTGTTAAAATTTTATACAGAAACTTTTCGGTGAAAAAATTTTATATAGAAAACTTTCGGTGTTAAAATTTTATACAGAAACTTTTCGGTGTTAAAATTTTATATAGCAAATTTTCGGTGTTAAAATTTTATATACAAAATTTTCGGTGTTTAAATTTCGGTATCAAAATTTTACTAAGAAAACTTTCTGTATTAAAATTTTTTATACATAAAACATTTTCATTGTCAGAAATTTATACAGAAAATTTTCGATGCAAAAATTTTATATAGAAAATTTTTGATGCCAAAATTTATGTCGAAAATTTTCGATGACAAGATTTTATATGAAAAATTTTCGATGCCAAAATTTTATATAGAAAATTTTCGATGTTAAAATTTTATATAGAAAACTTTCGGTGAAAAAATTTTATACAAAAAGTTTTCGATATTAAAATTTTCTATAGAAAATTGTGGGTGTTAAAATTTTATATAGAAAATTTTCTGTGTTAAAATTTTATAGAGACAATTTTTGGTGTTTAAATTTTGTATAAATAATTTTCGGTGTGAAAATTTTATAACGAAAATTGCGGTGTTAAAATTTCGGTAGATGACAAAATTTGAATTTTCGGTGATAAAATTTTATATAGAAAGTTTTCGAAAAAAAATTTCATAAAGAAAATTTTCGGTGAAAGAATTTTATATGGAAAATTTTCGGTGAAAAAAATTTATATAGAAAATTTTTGGTGTTAATATTTTAAATAGAAAATTTTGGATGTTAAATTTTATATAGAAACTTTTCGGTGTTGAAACTTTATATCGAAAATTATCGGTGCTAAAATTGTGTATAGAAAATTTTATTTGCTAAAATTTTATATAGAAAATTTTCGGTGTTAAAATTTTATGTAGAAAATTTTCGGTGTTAAAATTTTATGTAGAAAATTTTAAGTGTAAAAATTTATATAGAAAACTTTCGGTGTTAAAATTTTATACAGAAACTTTTCGGTGTTAAAATTTTATATAGCAAATTTTCGGTGTTAAAATTTTATATACAAAATTTTCGTTGTTTAAATTTCGGTATCAAAATTTTACTAAGAAAACTTTCTGTGTTAAAATTTTTTATACATAGAACATTTTCGTTGTCAGAAATTTATACAGAAAATTTTCGATGCAAAAATTTTATATAGAAAATTTTTGGTGCCAAAATTTATGTCGAAAATTTTCGATGACAAGATTTTATATGAAAAATTTTCGATGCCAAAATTTTATATAAAAAATTTTCGATGTTAAAATTTTATATAGAAAACTTTCGGTGAAAAAATTTTATTCAAAAAGTTTTCGATTAAAATTTTCGATAGAAAATTGTGGGTGTTAAAATTTTATATAGAAAATTTTCTGTGTTAAAGTTTTATAGAGACAATTTTTGGTGTTTAAATTTTGTATAAATAATTTTCGGTGTTAAAATTTTATAACGAAAATTGCGGTGTTAAAATTTCGGTAAATGACAAAATTTGAATTTTCGGTGATAAAATTTTATATAGAAAGTTTTCGAAAAAAAATTTCATAAAGAAAATTTTCGATATAAAAGTTTTCTATAGAAAATTTTTAGTGTTAAACTTTTCTGTAGAAAATATTTGGTGTGAAATTTTAGGTGTTAATTTTTTTACAGAAAATTTTCGGTGCCAAAATTTTATTTTAAAAATTTTGGATTTTATATAGAAAGTTTTTGGTGTTAAAATTTTTATAAAAAATTTTTGGTGTTAAAATTTTATATAGAAAATTTTCGGTGTTAAAATTTATATAGAAAATTTTCAGTGTCAAAATTTTTTATAGAAAGTTTTCGGTGTTAAAATTTTATAGAGCAAATTTTTGGTGTTAAAATTTTATATTGAAAATTTTAGGCATTAAAATGTTATATAGAAAATTTTTCGTGTTAAAATTTTATTTGGAAAATTTTCGGTGTTAAAATTTTATATGGAAAATTTTCGGTGTTAAAATTTTATATAGAAAATTTTCGTTGTTAAAATTTTTTAAAGAAAAGTTTCGCTGTTAAGATTTTTTATAAAAAATTTTCGGTTTATAAATTTTGATAGAATATTTTTGGTGTTAAAATTTTATATAAAAATTTTCGATGAATAAATTTTATACATATAGAAATTGTAGGTGTCAAAATTTTATATAGAAAATTTTCGGTGTTAAAATTTTATATGGAAAATTTTCGGTGTTAAAATTTTATATTGAAAATTTTCGGTGTTAAAATTTTATATAGAAAGTTTTTGGTTCTAAAATTTTATAAAGAAAATTTTTTTTGACAAAAATTTATATCGAAAATTTTCGATATTAAAATTTTATATAGTAAAATTTCGATGACATAATTTTTTATAGAATATTTTCGGTGACAAAATTTTATGTAGACAATTTTCTATGAAAATATTTTCTATGAAAATTTTCGATGTCACCGTTTTATAAAGAAAATTTTCGATGAAAACATTTTGTGCAGAAAATTTTCGGTATAAAATTTTTCTATACAAAATTTTTTGGTTCAAATTTTTTTATAGAAAATGTTTGATGAAAAATTTTTCATAGAATTTTTGTTTTGAATATTAACAGTTAACTTTATCATTAAACCTATGCATTTTTATTAGTGTTTAGATCTCATTTTAATATTTTTTCTTCCTACAGAATTTATGATAAGTATTATTTTTTTTTTTTTTTTACTTTAACTCACATCCAACTCATAAAATGTTAAAAATTGTCCATTAAAAATAAAACGTTTTAAAATATTATCAGTTCTGAGCATAAAAAAGACAAAATGAACAAAATCTAAATATTTTCGTTGTTTTTTTTTCTAAATAAATTTGCAAATTTTACTCCTGCTTCTAAACAAAGTGAATAATATTTTAACTTTAAACGAATCCGAGAAAATTCGCTTATAACATGACATTCGAAAATATTTTAGAGAAATAAAAAACTAATAAAAAGCGTGAAAAATGGGCGAAAATGGGTTGGTTGGAGAAGTCAAACAAATGTGGAGAAAATGTTAGGAGTAACGTGACATCAACTCAACTTCACAAGTTGAAATAGAAACACCAAAAATCTAACCATTTCTTTATATTTTCCGAATTTCGACTCCGATTCTCATCCATTGGATAGAAATCGTTTGTTCGTTTCGTTTGGTTGAATGGTCGGATGGATGGATGGATGAATAATAGATAGTTTCTTTCTTTTATTTTCTCTCCTGTGATGCGGACAAAATATTAACTTATTTTTATTTTTTTTTCGCAAATTTTATTTTTATATGTTTTTCCAGTTGTACTTAGAAATATGTGGAATGTTGCAAGCGTGTGTGGCATGAGTTGTAAAAATGTGTGTTTGATTTTTTTTCTCCTGATTTTTTGCAGTAAATAGAAACAATTTTTGGTTACCATCAAAATAGACAGTGATTTCCATTTCGTGTCATTCGTTTTGTGTGTTTTTGATAAATTCTTTTATATTTTGTCGGAAATTGGAGCCAGTTTCTTTTATGTTCGATGGTGGCTTGAATCTGCATATGTAACTGCTAGAATGTTTATATGTATGCCCATCTGTCTGCCTGTCTTTGTGTGTGTCATACATATAGTAAATGCCAACATTTTTGGAATGAGCTAATTTACATAGATATCGACATAAAGACAGACATACACACACATAACATTTACATGCTTATTTGTATAAATCCCTCTATGATGTTCTTTTTCTGCGTCTGTTTGCAATGGTCGTTAATGGTATTTCCAAGCTCTATTCAAAGGCAATCAAAGGAATACTTCTCTACACATGTAATTCGCGCTTCTGTCAAAGACAAATTTCTCCCTAAGTCCTTTCCTCAAATTTGCGAAAAATATAAATATTTTATTCTAAATGATAACTTTGAAAATAAAATTGTATTTAAGGCTTAATTAGTGACATAAAATTATATGAAAAACCCCAATAGATAAAAATCAACTTTCTACCTTTGAAGAAAGAAAATTTCTTTTTAACACCAAAAATTTTCTATAAATAATTTTAACACCAAAAATTTTCTATAAAAAATTTTAACACCGAAAATTTTCTATAAAAAATTTTAACACCGAAAATTTTCTATAAAAAATTTTAACACCGAAAACTTTCTATAAAAAATTTTAACACCGAAAATTTTCTATAAAAAATTTTAACACCGAAAATTTTCTATAAAAAATTTTAACACCGAAAATTTTCTACAAAAAAATTTTAACACCGAAAATTTTCTATAAAAAATTTTAACACCGAAAATTTTCTATAAAAAATTTTAACACCGAAAATTTTCTATAAAAAATTTTAACACCGAAAATTTTCTATATAAAATTTTAACACCGAAAATTTTCTATAATAAATATTAACACCGAAAATTTTCTGTAAAAAGTTTTAACACCAAAAATTTTCTATAAAAAATTTTAACACCAAAAATTTTCGTTAAAAAATTTTAACACCAAAAATTTTCTATAAAAAGTTTTAACACCGAAAATTTTCTATCTAAAATTTTAACACCGAAAATTATCTATATAAAATGTTAACACCGAAAATTTTCTATATCAAATTTTAACTCCGCAAATTTTCTATATCAAATTTTAACACCGAAAATTTTCTATACCAAATTTTAACACCGAAAATTTTCTATATAAAATTTTAACACCGAAAATTTTCTATATAAAATTTTAACACCGAAAATTTTTTATAAAAAATTTTAACACCGAAAATTTTTTATAAAAAATTTTAATTCCGAAAATTTTCCATAAAAAATATAAAATACCGAAAATTTTCTATAAAAAATTTCAACATCGAAAATTTTCTATAAAAAATTTTAACACCGAAAATTTTGTATATAAAATTTTGTCACAGAAAAGTTTCTATATAAACTTTTTATACCGAAAATTTTCTATATAAACTTTTTACACCGAAAATTTTCTATATAAAATTGTAACACCGAAAATTTTCTATATAAAATTTTAACACCGAAAATTTTCTATATAAAAATTTTACACCGAAAATTTTCTATATAAAATTTTTACACCGAAAATTTTCTATATAAAATTTTAACACCGAAAATTTTCTATATAAAATTTTAACACCGAAAATTTTCTATATAAAATTTTAACACCGAAAATTTTCTATATAAAATTTTAACACCGAAAATTTTCTATATAAAATTTTAACACCGAAAATTTTCTATATAAAATTTTAACACCGAAAATTTTCTATATACAATTTTATCACCGAAAATTTTCTATATAAAATTTTTACACCGAAAATTTTCTATATAAAATTTTAACACCGAAAATTTTCTATATAAAATTTTAACACCGAAAATTTTCTATATAAAATTTTTACACCGAAAATTTTCTATATAAAATTTTAACACCGAAAATTTTCTATATAAAATTTTAACACCGAAAATTTTCTATATAAAATTTTAACACCGAAAATTTTCTATATAAAATTTTAACACCGAAAATTTTTTATATAAAATTTTAACACCGAAAATTTTCTATATAAAATTTTAACACCGAAAATTTTCTATATAAAATTTTAACACCGAAAATTTTCTATATAAAATTTTAACACCGAAAATTTTCTATATAAAATTTTAACACCGAAAATTTTTTATATAAAATTTTAACATCGAAAATTTTCTATATAAAATTTTAACACCGAAAATTTTCTATATAAAATTTTAACACCGAAAATTTTCTATATAAAATTTTAACACCGAAAATTTTCTATATAAAATTTTTACACCGAAAATTTTCTATATAAAATTTTAACACCGAAAATTTTCTATATAAAATTTTAACACCGAAAATTTTCTATATAAAATTTTAACACCGAAAATTTTCTATATAAAATTTTAACACCGAAAATTTTCTATATAAAATTTTAACACCGAAAATTTTCTATATAAAATTTTAACACCGAAAATTTTCTATATAAAATTTTAACACCGAAAATTTTCTATATAAAATTTTAACACCGAAAATTTTCTATATAAAATTTTAACACCGAAAATTTTCTATATAAAATTTTAACACCGAAAATTTTCTATATAAAATTTTAACACAGAAAATTTTCTATATAAAATTTTAACACCGAAAATTTTCTATATAAAATTTTAACACCGAAAATTTTCTATATAAAATTTTAACACCGAAAATTTTCTATATAAAATTTTAACACCGAAAATTTTCTATATAAAATTTTAACACCGAAAATTTTCTATATAAAATTTTAACACCGAAAATTTTCTATATAAAATTTTAACACCGAAAATTTTCTATATAAAATTTTAACACCGAAAATTTTCTATATAAAATTTTAACACCGAAAATTTTTTATATAAAATTTTAACATCGAAAATTTTCTATATCAAATTTTAACACCGAAAATTTTCTATATAAAATTTTAACACCGAAAATTTTCTATATAAAATTTTAACACCGAAAATTTTCTATAAAAAATTTTAACACCGAAAATTTTCTATAAAAAATTTTAACACCGAAAATTTTCTATAAAAAATTTTAACACCGAAAATTTTCTACAAAAAAATTTTAACACCGAAAATTTTCTATAAAAAATTTTAACACCGAAAATTTTCTATAAAAAATTTTAACACCGAAAATTTTCTATAAAAAATTTTAACACCGAAAATTTTCTATATAAAATTTTAACACCGAAAATTTTCTATAATAAATATTAACACCGAAAATTTTCTGTAAAAAGTTTTAACACCAAAAATTTTCTATAAAAAATTTTAACACCAAAAATTTTCGTTAAAAAATTTTAACACCAAAAATTTTCTATAAAAAGTTTTAACACCGAAAATTTTCTATCTAAAATTTTAACACCGAAAATTATCTATATAAAATGTTAACACCGAAAATTTTCTATATCAAATTTTAACTCCGCAAATTTTCTATATCAAATTTTAACACCGAAAATTTTCTATACCAAATTTTAACACCGAAAATTTTCTATATAAAATTTTAACACCGAAAATTTTCTATATAAAATTTTAACACCGAAAATTTTCTATATAAAATTTTAACACCGAAAATTTTTTATAAAAAATTTTAACACCGAAAATTTTTTATAAAAAATTTTAATTCCGAAAATTTTCCATAAAAAATATAAAATACCGAAAATTTTCTATAAAAAATTTCAACATCGAAAATTTTCTATAAAAAATTTTAACACCGAAAATTTTGTATATAAAATTTTGTCACAGAAAAGTTTCTATATAAACTTTTTATACCGAAAATTTTCTATATAAACTTTTTACACCGAAAATTTTCTATATAAAATTTTAACACCGAAAATTTTCTATATAAAATTTTAACACCGAAAATTTTCTATATAAAATTTTAACACCGAAAATTTTCTATATAAAATTTTTACACCGAAAATTTTCTATATAAAATTTTAACACCGAAAATTTTCTATATAAAATTTTAACACCGAAAATTTTCTATATAAAATTTTAACACCGAAAATTTTCTATATAAAATTTTAACACCGAAAATTTTTTATATAAAATTTTAACACCGAAAATTTTCTATATAAAATTTTAACACCGAAAATTTTCTATATAAAATTTTAACACCGAAAATTTTCTATATAAAATTTTAACACCGAAAATTTTCTATATAAAATTTTAACACCGAAAATTTTTTATATAAAATTTTAACATCGAAAATTTTCTATATAAAATTTTAACACCGAAAATTTTCTATATAAAATTTTAACACCGAAAATTTTCTATATAAAATTTTAACACCGAAAATTTTCTATATAAAATTTTTACACCGAAAATTTTCTATATAAAATTTTAACACCGAAAATTTTCTATATAAAATTTTAACACCGAAAATTTTCTATATAAAATTTTAACACCGAAAATTTTCTATATAAAATTTTAACACCGAAAATTTTCTATATAAAATTTTAACACCGAAAATTTTCTATATAAAATTTTAACACCGAAAATTTTCTATATAAAATTTTAACACCGAAAATTTTCTATATAAAATTTTAACACCGAAAATTTTCTATATAAAATTTTAACACCGAAAATTTTCTATATAAAATTTTAACACCGAAAATTTTCTATATAAAATTTTAACACCGAAAATTTTCTATATAAAATTTTAACACCGAAAATTTTCTATATAAAATTTTAACACCGAAAATTTTCTATATAAAATTTTAACACCGAAAATTTTCTATATAAAATTTTAACACCGAAAATTTTCTATATAAAATTTTAACACCGAAAATTTTCTATATAAAATTTTAACACCGAAAATTTTCTATATAAAATTTTAACACCGAAAATTTTCTATATAAAATTTTAACACCGAAAATTTTTTATATAAAATTTTAACATCGAAAATTTTCTATATCAAATTTTAACACCGAAAATTTTCTATATAAAATTTTAACACCGAAAATTTTCTATATAAAATTTTAACACCGAAAATTTTCTATATAAAATTTTTACACCGAAAATTTTCTATATAATATTTTAACACCGAAAATTTTCTATATAAAATTTTAACACCGAAAATTTTCTATATAAAATTTTAACACCGAAAATTTTCTATATAAAATTTTAACACCGAAAATTTTCTATATAAAATTTTAACACCGAAAATTTTCTATATAAAATTTTAACACCGAAAATTTTCTATATAAAATTTTAACACCGAAAATTTTCTATATAAAATTTTAACACCGAAAATTTTCTATATAAAATATTAACACCGAAAATTTTCTATATAAAATTTTAACACCGAAAATTTTCTATATAAAATTTTAACACCGAAAATTTTCTATATAAAATTTTAACACCGAAAATTTTCTATATAAAATTTTAACACCGAAAATTTTCTATATAAAATTTTAACACCGAAAATTTTCTATATAAAATTTTAACACCGAAAATTTTCTATATAAAATTTTAACACCGAAAATTTTCTATATCAAATTTTAACACCGAAAATTTTCTATATCAAATTTTAACACCGAAATTTTTCTATATAAAATTTTAACACCGAAAATTTTCTATATAAAATTTTAACACCGAAAATTTTCTATATAAAATTTTAACACCGAAAATTTTCTATATAAAATTTTAACACCGAAAATTTTCTATATAAAATTTTAACACCGAAAATTTTCTATATAAAATTTTAACACCGAAAATTTTCTATATAAAATTTTAACACCGAAAATTTTCTATATAAAATTTTAACACCGAAAATTTTCTATATAAAATTTTAACACCGAAAATTTTCTATATAAAATTTTAACACAGAAAATTTTCTATATCAAATTTTAACACCGAAAATTTTCTATATCAAATTTTAACACCGAAAATTTTCTATATCAAATTTTAACACCGAAAATTTTCTATATCAAATTTTAACACCGAAATTTTTCTATATAAAATTTTAGCACCGAAAATTTTCTACATACAAATTTTAATACCGGAAATTTTCTATATAAAATTTTAACACCGAAAATTTTATTTATAAAATTTTAACACCGAAAATTTTTGGTATAAAATTTTAGCACCGAAAATTTTCTATATAAAATTTTAGCACCAAAAATTTTTATACACAATTTTTACGCCGAAAATTTTCGTTATAAAATTTTAACACAAAAAATTTTCTATAAAAAATCTTTACACCGAAAATTTTTAACACCAAACATCTAAATAAAATGTGAACACCAAATTTTTTCTATTTTTTAACAAAATTTTAGCACCAAAAATTTGTATATAAGATTTTGTCAATGAAATTTTTCTATATAAAATTATAGAACCGAACATTTTCTATATAGAATTTTAACAACGAAAATTTTCTATATAAAATTTGAGCATCAAAATTTTTTTTTACAAAATTTTAACACCGAAAGTTGTCTATATAAAATTTTAACACCAAAAATTTTCTATTTAAAATTTTTACACCGAAAATTTTCTTTATAAAATTTTAGCACCGAAAATTTTCTATATAAAATTTTAACACCAAATTTTATCTACTTTTTAACAACATTTTAGCATCGAACATTTTTATATAAAATTTTGTCAATGAACATTTTTTATATAAAATTTTTACACAGAAAATTTTCTTATAAAATTTTAACCCCAAAATTTTCTATAAAAAATATTAAAATCGAAAATTTTCTTTATCAAATTTTAACACAAAAATTTTCTTTATAAAGTTTTAGTACAGAAATTTTTCTACATAAAGTTTTTACACTGTAAAATTTCTATATAAAATTTAAACATCGAAAATTTTCTATATAAAATTTTAACAGCGAAAACTTTCTAACAGCGAAAATTTTTTATATACAATTTTAACACCGAAAATCTTCTTTCTTTATAAAACTTTCTATAGAAAACTTTGACCTCAAAATATCAAATATATCAAAAAATATCAAAAATTTTCTATAAATAATTTTGACGTAAAAAATGTTTGATGTTAAATATTTGATTTGCTTGAAAATATTTCGATTCATTTTAGATATTATTAGATTTTTTCCTTTTCCAAAATTTTTAGTATCAATTGTACACCTCATTAAATTCGTTTAGTATTTAAGTATTACTTAATTTTCCATTAAACATTTTTTAGTTTTTACTTAAAAAAAATATATTAAAATTTTTGTGTAAACGTTTCTGCTACCATGAATTACTCAATATGAATACGTAATTGCAAAATATTTCCCAATATGATTTGAATAGCAAATTTATAACATCTTGCAAATGGTTTGAAATTGTTAGATGCCACACAAAATATTCAAAATATCTTTAAATACAAAAAATATTCAGAGATCGTTTTGGTTTGATAGTGAAGGTCCATTGCGGAGTATTTCCTTTTCGAAAACCGTTTTACAGTAAATTTTTATAAATGTTAAGTTAAAGCATTTTTTTGCGAAAATAAAAAAAAATCTATAATACACTGAAAGAAATGATGAGCTATTCTCTAACAAAATTATCCATAAAGAAGAACAAACATGTATTTAATGGGATTTGTCTCTCGAGTCTGACTTTAAGCCCACATTTAACCTCAGTACCTCCTCCTGAAAAATTAAATATCTTCCACTTTTCTTCCAGTGTATTATGTTATATTCAAAATAGCAACAAGTAACGATCATAAAACAATTACCAAACACAACATTTCCTTAAACATATTTATTAAACCTGTCTAAGGGGAAAAATAAGTTCACCAGCAGAAGAAGTAACGATCAACCAGAAGAAACAATGAGACAAACAAACAGACAAACCTCTTAACTCTTTTTGCTCTGTATCTTCTACTCACATATAAATTTTGTATTTATACGTAACTGCTCGGTCGTACGTTCAAAACTACGTAAGTAATTCTCAAGAGGGCATTTGTGTAAGAGTCAAGAGGGAGTAATTGTTGCTGTCTGTTGATGTTGTTGTCGGAGTCAATGTTGCTACTGCTGGTGCTGCTGTTTGCAATTGCTATCGACTTATCATGGGACAGGTATTGTTATTCAGTTGGTAGCAGAAGACAGGTATGGAACCATGAAATTAGGAACTTTATAAGGCTTTTAGTGAAGATATTACAAGCCATACAAAACAACAATAATAATCCAACAACAACAAATATATAGGGAAATTATTGGCGAAATAAGGCAACCCAGCAAAAAAATTAACTAAAATTTTATATAAAAAATTTCGATGTTAAAATTTTATATAGATGATTTTCGGTGACAAGATTTTGTATAAAAAATTTTCAATGAAAAAATTTCATATATAAAATTTTCGGTGACAAAATTTTATATAGAAAATTTTTGGTGAAAAAATTTTATATAGCAAATTTTCGGTGAAACAATTTTATATAGAAAATTTTCGGTGAAAAAATTTTATATAGAAAATTTTCGGTGAAAAAATTTTATATAGAAAATTTTCGGTGAAAAAATTTTATATAGAAAATTTTCGGTGAAAAAATTTTATATAGAAAATTTTCGGTAAAAAAATTTTATATAGAAAATTTTCGGTGAAAAAATTTTTTATAGAAAATTTTCGGTGAAAAAATTTTTTATAGAAAATTTTCGGTTAAAAAATTTTATATAGAAAATTTTCGATGAAATAATTTTATATAGAAAATTTTCGGTGAAAAAATTTTTATAGAAAATTTTCGGTGAAATAATTTTATATAGAAAATTTTCGGTGAAATAATTTTATATAGAAAATTTTCGGTGAAAAAATTTTATATAGAAAATTTTCGGTGAAAAAATTTTATATAGAAAATTTTCGGTGAAAAAATTTTATATAGAAAATTTTCGGTGAAAAAATTTTATATAGAAAATTTTCGGTGAAATAATTTTATACCAAAAATTTTCGGTGTTAAAATTTTATATAGAAAATTTTCGGTGTTAAAATTTTATATAGAAAATTTTCGGTGTTAAAATTTTATATAGAAAATTTTCGGTGTTAAAATTTTATAAGAAAATTTTCGGTGTTAAAATTTTATATAGAAAATTTTCGGTGTTAAAATGTTATATAGAAAATTTTCGGTGTTAAAATTTTATATAGAAAATTTTCGGTGTTAAAATTTTATATAGAAAATTTTCGGTGTTAAAATTTTATATAGAAAATTTTCGGTGTTAAAATTTTATATAGAAAATTTTCGTTGTTAAAATTTTATATAGAAAATTTTCGGTGTTAAAATTTTATATAGAAAATTTTCGGTATTAAAATTTTATATAGAAAATTTGCGGTGTTAAAATTTTATATAAAAAAATTTTCGGTGTTAAAATTTTATATAGAAAATTTTCGGTGTTAAAATTTTATATAGAAAATTTTCGGTGTTAAAATTTTATATAGAAAATTTTCGGTGTTAAAATTTTATATAGAAAATTTTCGGTGTTAAAATTTTATATAGAAAATTTTCGGTGTTAAAATTTTATATAGAAAATTTTCGGTGTTAAAATTTTGTATAGAAAATTTTCGGTGTTAAAATTTTATATAGAAAATTTTCGGTGTTAAAATTTTATATAGAAAATTTTCGGTGTTAAAATTTTATATAGAAAATTTTCGGTGTTAAAATTTTATCTAGAAAATTTTAGGTGTTAAAATTTTATATAGAAAATTTTCGGTGTTAAAATTGTATCTAGAAAATTTTAGGTGTTAAAATTTTATATAGATAATTTTCGGTGTTAAAATTTTATAAAGAAAATTTTCGGTGTTAAAGTTTTATGTAGAAAATTTTCGGTACTAAAATTTGATATAGAAAATTTTCGGTGCTAAAATTTTATATAGAAAATTTTCGGTGTTAAAATTTTATATAGAAAATTTTCGGTGAAAAAATTTTATATAAAAAATTTTCGGTGAAAAAATTGTATATAGAAAACTTTCGGTGTTAAAATTTTATATAAAAAATTTTTGGTGTAAACATTTTATAGAGAAAATTTTTGATCCCAAATTTTATAGCAAACATTTTTGGTGTCAAAATTTTATAGAGAAAATTTTCGTTGTCAAAATTTTGTAGACAAAATTTTTGGTAAAAAAATTTTATAGAGAAAATTTTCGGTGAAAAAATTTTATATAGAAATGATGATATTAAAAATTTGTGAAGCCAAATTTTTCGTTATTAAAAAATTAAGATTTAAAATTTTTTCAAAATTTTTGTTGCAAAATGTTTTATGTAAAATTTGATTAATGGCTGAATAAAAATATTACTGGGTAGCTGATAATATTTAACAATAACTTGAGCAACAAAAATAATATTCAAAAACTAAGAAAAGTCAAGTCAAAAAAGAAAAGATTAACAAATAATGTTGTGAATACTTTGCAATAAATGAAGTTCATAAAAGCAGAACAAACACATAGACAGACGGACGGAGGGACAGACGCAGCTCAAATAAATTCAGTTCAAAACAAACCCCAAAGACCAACAAAGGAGTTTGATGTTGTTGCATTTAGTTATTGTTTTTATTGTTTATTCGGTTGATTGTTTAGTTGTTGGTTTGTTGCATTGTTGCAAGATGTAAGACAGTAGCATTTGCATTATTGTTGCAAAAGTTGCAACTTGTACTTTTTGTTGAGCATGGGCGCCTGCGTTTTTATGTTGTTACTTTATTAACGCTACCGAATGCTGATGCTGCAGATGCTCTTTAACTTTAATAACGACAAACAAAATTTTCTCGTTCTTTCTTCGTCTTTGTCTTTCGCTATGACTTAGAATTCACGTTTTCGTGTTCGTCGTGGGCGATGCGAAAGAGTTGTATTCAAATCTGCCTGGTGATTTTTTTCCGCTTTGCTGTGGCGCTTATTTGGAGGAAAATTGTAAGTAAGTTGCTTGGCCAACCAACCCCTGGCGCCCTTGTCGCCATCATTTTGGTATTATTAAAGTTACGCGCCGCTTAAGAGAACAAAAGGACTAAAGATCAATTTGAATTCATATTAATCCCAAGAAGCTTCTTGATTTGTTGTAGGAAATTTGGAAGTTTAACTTAAAAATTAAACATATTTTTGGGGGGATTTCGCTGCGTTTTATTATGCCGCACACAAACGTACTATGGAAAACTAAAAGCAAATTAGCGTTAGCCGAAAGGTAAGAGAACCAAACATTTTTTTTCAAAAGTTTTAGTCTAACATTTTTTACAGAAATTATTTGACTTTAAAAATAATCTATAAAAAAATTTAAATCTAAAATTTTTAATAGAAAACTTAAAATCTAAAATTTTCTAAAGAAAACTTTGACATAGAACATTTTCTATATAAAACATTGACATCTTAATTTTTTCAAAGAAAACCTTGACATCCCAATTTTTCCATAGAAAACCTTGACATCAAAAATTTTCTATAGAAAACTTTGACATCAAAAATTTTCTATAGAAAACTTTGACATCAAAAATTTTCTATAGAAAACTTTGACATCAAAAATTTTCTATAGAAAACTTTGACATCAAAAATTTTCTATAGAAAACTTTGACATCAAAAATTTTCTATAGAAAACTTTGACATCAAAAATTTTCTATAGAAAACTTTGACATCAAAAATTTTCTATAGAAAACTTTGACATCAAAAATTTTCTATAGAAAACTTTGACATCAAAAATTTTCTATAGAAAACTTTGACAGAAAGCTCTGTTGATACCTTTTCTTTTCTGTTACCATATAAACATTCGTCATTTTTGCATAATTCTACCTTTAGCATCACCATTGAGTTGGTGCAACATTATTCATTCGTATGTTGTAAGTACTTTGGTTGCAAGTACTCGCAGTCGTAAATAAATAAGTAAATATTTATGTAATTGTTGTAAAAGGAGAAAAAATGTTGCCATTGTTTTAAACATGATTTGTTGTTGTTCTTTGATTATTACTTTTTTTTCTTTCTTTCTTTTTACTTAATTGTATTCAGTCAGTTAGTCAGCAACTAAGTATTTACTACTGTATGCTAAATACACAACAATAAAACGATACAACAATATTCATACAACAGCAACAAAAACAATAACATTTACTTGTAATTGTAAAATTATGACAATTTCAACATCAAAGTGTTTTCGCTTTGACTTTTGTATGTTTTTCTTTTTTTTTGCATATCTGTCCATATTTAGAGATATAAGAGTAATATAAATATAAATGGAATACAAATGAAATTTACATGATGGTTTTAATAGTTTGCATCGAATTTGCGAAAGTTTTGCTGTTTTGCGAATTGTTATCGAAAAATAATTAAAAAAAAAAATTCAATATAAAATTTTTTCATCAAAAATTTTCTATATAAAATTTTCATCTAAAATTTGATTCAAAAAATTTTTCTAGGTATAGTATTTTCATCGAAATTTTCTATAGAAATTTTTTTTTATCAAAATTTTTTCTTAGAAAATTTTGCGTAAATTTATGATATGAACTAAGACCGACTTGAAATCACAGCCTTTTACATAATTTTTTTTTAAACAAAATTTTGTCATCGAAAATTTTCTTTATAAAATTCTGTCATAAAAATTTTCTATATAAAATTATGTTTTATGTAAAATATATTGTCATCAAAAATTTTCTATATAATCTTTTTGAATTGAAAATTTTTTCATCGAAAATTTTTCATATCAAATTTTTTTATCCAAAATTTTACTATAAACGATTTCATCATTGAAAATTTATAAACTTTTTTCATCGAAAATTTTTTATATAACATTTTTTCATTGAAAATTTTTCCAAGAAATTTTTCTATATTCAATTTTTTCATTGATAATTTTCTAGATATAATTTCTTCATCGAACATTTTTTATATAAAAATATTTCATACGAAATTTTCTATATAAAACTTTTTCATGAAAGATTTTCTATATAAAATTTTTTACCAAAAATTTTCTGTATAAAATTTGTTCATCAAAAATTTTAAATATAAAATTTTGTCATAAAAAATTTCTATATACAATTTTGTCATCGAAAATTTTCGATTTATAATTTTGTCTTTTAAAATTTTCTATATAAAATTATGTCATCGAAAATTTTCTATATAAAATTTTGTCATCGAAAATGTTTTATATAAAATTTTGTCACCGAAAATTTTCTTCATAAAATTTTGTCATCGAAAATTTTCTATATAAAATTTTGTCATCGAAAATTTTCTTTATAAAATTTTTTTATCAAAAATTTTCAATATAAAAGTTTTTCATTAAAAATTTTCTAAATAAAATTTTTTCATCTAAAGTTTTCTATTCAAAATTTTGTCATCGAAAATTTTCTATATAAAATTTTGTCATCGAAAAATTTCTACATAAAATTTTTTATAAACAATTTTCTACATACAATTTTTTCATCGAAAATATTCTATATAAAATTTTGTCATCAAAAATTTTCTATATAAAATTATGTCATCGAAAATTTTCTATATAAAATTTTCTCATCGAAAATTTTTTATATAAAATTTTCTCATCGAAAATTTTTTATATAAAATTTTGTCACCGAAAATTTTCTATATAAAATTTTGTCACCGAAAATTTTCTATATAAAATTTTGTCACCGAAAATTTTCTATATAAAATTTTGTCACCGAAAATTTTCTATATAAAATTTTGTCACCGAAAATTTTCTATATAAAATTTTGTCACCGAAAATTTTCTTCTCCGAAAATTTTATTTGTAAAATTTTTTCATGGAAGAATTTTTATATACAATTTTTTCATTGAAAATATTCTCTGTAAAATTTTTTCAAGAATATTTTCTGTATTAAATTTTTTCAAGAAAATTTTTGGTATTAAATTTTTTCAAGAAAATTTTCTGTATTAAATTTTTTAGATAAAATTTCTCATCGAACATTTTTTATATACAAATTTTCATCCGAAATTTTCTATATTAAACTTTTTCATCAAAAATTTTTTATATAAAATGTTTTCATCAAAAATTTTCTGTATAAAATTTCTTCTTCAAAAGTTTTCTATGTAAAATTTTTTCATTCAAAACTTTCCATATACAATTTTTTCTTCTAAAATATTGCCATCTAATATTTTCTTATTTTGTCATTAAAAATTTTCTATATAAAATTTTCTTTATAAAATTTGTTCATTGAAAATTTTCTATGTAAAATTTTTTTTATCAAAATTTTCTATATAAAATTTTTTCCTAAAAAATTTTCTATATAAAATTTTTTCATCGAAAATTTTCTATATAAAATTTTTTCATAGAAAATTTCTTTGTAAAATTTTTTCATCGAAATTTCGATACATATACATTTTTTTTTCATCGAAAATTTTCTTTGTAAAATTTTTTCATCAAAAATTTTCTATTTACAATTTTTTTCATCAAAATTTTCTATATAAAATTTTGTCATCGAAAATTTTCTATATACAATTTTTTCATGGAAAATTTCTATAAAATTTTTCTATATGAAATGTTTTCATTGAAAATTTTGTCATTGATAATTTTGTCATTGAAAATTTTCTATATAAAATTTCTTCATCGAAAATCTGTATAAAATTTAGTCTACAGTTCGGCTTATAACTATGAACAAACATTTGAGAAGTCTGCAAACATACAACTTTTAGAAATAGATACAAATTGTCTGTTTATACAAATACTTTATATATAAATGTACATACAAATATCCGAGAATACGCTGAGTATTTTTATGTATTCTTTAGATTGGATTTGAATTTATGCCTATGCCGCCTAGTCTTGTTTGTTACAATCGACTCAATTTTATTTAACTTGATGATGATTGCATCAAAATTTGATTTTAATTATTTATTTTTATGTAGAGATTGTTTTTAGTTTTAGATTTTGTTGCTATATTTGTAGTTGTTGTTGCTGTTGCTATTGCTGTTCCTGCTCTTGTTCTAAAGTTTGCAATTATTTTTGATGCATGACATGGTTGGCACTACTCCCGCCTGGTAGTTTTAACAGGCATCATCAGCCAGTATCCAAACACATTCATCTAATGTTTTTGTGTAGAATTTTTAATTCATAAAATATACGGCTACAGATACTCTTTCCCCCCCTTCTATAAACGTATGCAGAAACAGGGACACATCGATAGCCCATCCCCCCTCCCCTCAATTCAGCGTTCACATGAATTTATGAAAGATGTATTATACAAAAATATGTCTATGATTTCATCTCATTGACAATAAAAGTTTAGAAGCCAAAATGCAAATGTTTTACGTTTTGTAGAATTGTCGTAGATTTTGAATAATATAGTGGGTTAGGGTAGTACTTCTAACTCCACCTAAATTTATTTTGATATAAACTAACCAATATATAGTCCTCTATATAGGTTTTTTCAATATAATTGTTTTATAATTTTTCTTTGTAATACCCTATATTCAGTTTGTATTACATTGAAATATGCAACCTTTAACTATACCGAACAAATCTGAATTTCTTGACATATCGGTTGAAAATGATTATATTTCATGAATTGTTACCATAACTATAGGGTATATCATATACCTTTGTATTGTTATAAATGTTATTTCGATACTTACTATATTTGTATTATTGTAATATTTTTACAACAATTCTCTATGCTAATTCATATATACCTACAAGTCAGCTTTTCCTGCTAAACTTACCCAAACACTCGTCATTCCATTTGTTCGGTGTATGTCAGGGACATACTCAACATTGGCCACGACAATTATTGAATCGAATGTGCGTTCTGTGATAATTCGTTTGCTCATTATTAATATTCTTGTACAAATTTTTGTTGTTTTACTGCATTTGGGTATTCAAAAATTCTATTAAGGAAGTTCAAGTGAAATACGAGTATATATCGCTTCACTCACTGGGTGGTTTATAAAAATAAAAACAACAAATAACTCTTTTTTTATTGTACAAAACATTCAGTTAATTACAAAAACAATATGAAATATTGGTTGATTTTGTAGCTTTACTCATATTGAAAGGTGGACCGATTGCTTTTATTTTAACCCTCTTCCTGTCAACCCTGCTATTATGAAAAAAAAACATGTAAGAAAAGCTATAGTCGGTCAAACCCGACTATATGATACCCTTCACTGCTAAGGTCAAATATGGAACAACTATTTAACAAGTTTTCCTTGTGTCTTATGTGGGGTTTATATAACTCAAGCGACTGACGATTGAGTGAAATTTATATGTATTTTGTTTTTATTACAATAACAAAACATATGTAAATTTCACTCAATTGTCAGCCGCTTGAGTTATATAAACCCCACATTAAAGACATACATATAATATGAGTTATTTTTTCAAAACTTCGAGATTTATATCATTTCCGGCTAAGGGCCTGATATGGGAGCTAGGGCCAATTGTGGACCGATTGTTACCAAATTTTGGTTATTGGCTTATATATACAAAATATTTATCTGTGGAAAGTTTTAGTAATCAAGTGTATTTAACTTTAGAGTTATAAACGTTTTTGTGCTTTTATGTGTACATAAACGTCTTTTAAGAATTTGTCTTGTATGGGAGGTATGGTCAAATATGGGCCGATTCCTACACAATTAGGTACACTTATTAAGGTAATCATTTGTGAACCGCCGTGGTATAGCAGGTTAGTCATCCGCCTAGCATACCAGAGGCCCAAGTTCGATCCCTGGCCAGACTCACTTGAAAAAATAAATTTTCAAAAAGCGGCAGTTCACCTCATAACTCAGCTAGCCACTGGTTATTGAGTATTAGGCTATGTCAAACTTCTCTAACTAATGCATTTGCCGTTCGGAGCCGGCGTTAAAACGTAGGTCCCTTTCAATGAGTCTAAAAATAGAATCGGATGCAGCTCATTGTCTGAGAGAAGTACCCCTTGTTCTAATTGGAATGTTGTCGGGGAATTATATATATATATATAAAGAGTGCTCTAAATAAAATTTGTAGTTGGATTTTCTTAAATAAAAATCAAACCTTTTAATATAAAAACTCTACAAAATACGCAAATATAATGACATATTATACAAAATCATTTAGTATTAAAATGTTTACTTAGTACTCGGGTTTTGCAAAATTATCGACTTTTTTTGGAAACCCTCCCATTAAAGATTTTACAGTTGCTTCTGATACCTTTTTGGAGCATGTGTTTCACCTGTGCATAAAATCGGACATGTTCTTGGAAATCTTTCCTGTGTTCTTCAATTCCTTTTTTACCAGAGCCCAATACCTTTCCACAGGCCGAAGTTCTGGACAGTTAGGTGGATTTGCCTCTCGTGGTACAAAAATTACATTATTCTTTGAGTACCACTCCAGTGCCTTTTTCCATAATGGCATGATGGCAAATCGGGCCAAAAAAAATGTAGTCACTCTGTGCTCTCTTAAAAAGGGTAACAACTGTTTTTGTAGGCACTCCTTTATATAAATTTCTGTGTTTATTGTGCCAGATGCCACAAATACTTTACTTCTTTTGCCACAACTGCAAATAGCTTGCCACATGAGAAATTCTTATGGAATTTTGTTTGTTTTTTTGTGCGAAACTCTTGACGAACATTGCCCCGTTTATCAGCAACATAAAAATCTTTACCAGGAAGTTGAGAAAAGTCTGCCAGTACGTATGTTTCATCATCCATCACACAACAGGTGTATTTTTTTATAAAATCAGACTTCAATTTTTTTGCTCGTTTTTTTGCTTCTAAGTTCTTTATAGTATTGCGATCTGGAACCTTTTGGACTTTGTATGTCTTCAGTCCAGTATAAGCTTTGACTCTATGTGCAAAATTCGTAGAACATTTCACCGTACGAGCTGCTTTTCTTAAAGAAGTGTTAGGCGCTCTTCGAAAGAGTCGCTCGACTTCTTTTGCCTTACCAATATCTGTAGGACATTTTTTCCTCCCTGATCAAGGTTTTCTTTCAATGCTCAGGTTTTCCTTATACCGTCTGATGGCATTAGAAACCGTTCGAGGGTCAACTTTCAAATTTTTAGCTATTTTTTTAAAAGTCCATGACGGATTTTTTTAAAAAGTTTTAATTATATTTTCACGAACTTTTTTTCGCAGTCCATTTTGATTGAAATAACTATTGAAAATTAATAATTTCTAAAATAATAGTATCTGACATATCTATAGAAACTAACTTGATCAAAAAATAAATTATTTCTTGCACTATGGATAAATTTTGTCTAAAATAGTAAATGCATATTTTTTTTAGAACACTCTTTATATATATGATTAAGGTAATCATAGGCAATATTTGTGCTGAATATTATTAAAATACAAGTAAATTTGTGACTGTAAAGGACCAATAACTCTATGCCGGGAAGGCATGCCTATGGGAGGTACCCGAAATAGTAATCCGATTTTGCTCAAAACGACCAAAATATGAGCCTGTGCCAAATTTTATAAAATTATTTTTAAAGTTAGGACCTGTACAATGAAAACAAGCTTACATGGATAACCGGCCAGTCAGCCTGCCGGACGGACATCGTAAAAACAACTCAGGGAGTGATTCTAAGCCGATTGGTATACTCAAAGGTTGGTCTCAGATCAATATTTCTATGCGTTACAAACATCAGCACAAACCCAATATACCCTTTCCACCTATGGTGTTGAAGGGTATAACAAGCATAGCTGTATAGTGTGATTAAAATAAAAAATAAAACTACTTTTTGAATTATTTTAATTATTTGTTACTTAATATGAATAATTGTTATTCTATTTCATGAATTTTAAATTATATTATTTGCTTGATTTAATCCTTCTAAAGAAATTAAATTAAAGTATAAATTATTATTCTTGATATCAATAAATTTTTCAGAAAATTATTTGAAAATTTTTGAATCCAATATTCTTCATTCTAAACAAAAATATCATAATTTAATATATTTGAATAATACTAGCAAGAATAATATTCGATATTTTTTTATTCAAATATTGAAAAGTTTCATATTTTTCCAACAATTTTATTTCAAACAAAATTTCTAAAATATTAAAATTTTTTATTTATTTCAAACTTTTTGTCTTGATTAATTTTATTCAAACCAAAAAATGAAGAATAAAATTTATTTCATACAATATTATGGAATTTTTTGAATCTTCAAACATTTAAAGAAAATAAATTTATTTGTTTTGAGATTTGAAAAATAAAACAAAAAATAATAATAACAAAAACTAAACTACTCTCAATACACATGAGCGTAAAGTAAAAATTCATACAAGCGAAAATTGATTTTCCGTATTAAAAAACGACGTTCTACATCCTAAGATACTTTTTTCTTATGTAGACATTAGTATAAAACTTGATTTCGTTAAACCATGGTGTTGTGTTCAATTGGCCGATATATCTTATATCCGATAGATAATCCTGGTTCCAAAACATTGTACACATATTTCTATGCATTACAAACTTATGTATAAGATAATCCTATTAGTAATATAATTCTATAGTCACTTCTATGGTTATATGATATGGACCAATAACGTTACAAATTTTAATAAATTCGAAGATACATATCTGTGCTAATTTTTTTATTTTTCACCATCTCGAGTCGATTTAACACTCCATCTAGGTGGGTGATATGTATGTATTTAAGCTTTAAGAAAAATCTGTAAAGCTTTTGATCCATATTCAACCTTAGTAGTAAAAGGTATCAAAATGAAGTAGTTTTTTTTTTAATTTCACATTAAGGAATACATTACGATTTTGTCAAAAAGTATTGGGATCTTCCGTAATTTTCGCAATCAAAATAAAGGTGGCAAAAAGCTTTATGAAATTAGCTGAAATCGATCTATTATTTCGGAGAACTCACATTGGCCTGTATTCCCGGAATAGAAATTTTGACCACAAATTTGTGTATTTTGTATTTAATTTCGAAGAAATATTTATTATACAAATAAAAATCATTACACCAAATTTCATTGCAATCGGTGATCGACCCGTTGACCAATTGCGCAATAAAAAATATATAAAAAGTTCATACAATTTTGGTTACTTGGAACTTATTTCACCTTAGTGTAAGGTATCATATGGTCGGCACTTGTTGTTTTTACTTGTTTTATCAAAAAACTGTGATCAGCGACGAACCTCAATTTAAATTGAATCAAAATTAAGGCTCATACCTAAGACCACAAAATTATATAATGTATATTTTAACTTAATATCGAAAAAAATGTATTTTGTTGGTCGTTGGAAAATATGGTCACCATAACTATAGTAAATTTACTTGGATATTCAGTCAGCAGGCTGGACGAACATCGTTAAATTCACCTAGAATGTGATTCTGAGTTGATTGGTGTACTTAAAGATGGATGTAAGACTAATATTTTATTGCGTTAGAAATGCAGCACAAACCCAATATACCCTTTCCACCCATTGTGACGAAGGATAAAATTATTTCTATACTTAAATCGCTAACATTAAAATATTTGTAAATTAAAATTGATGTCCGATCTTCTTTACCGACACTAGATCGTTTACATTATTATGATTATAATCATCACACTAAAAACCATCGTCTTCACTAATTTTTTAATATTTTGTTTATTTTAAAAAATCTGTAAACAATTTTCAATAGTCAAAAAATCTTGTTTGAAATAAATTCTCTAAATATTTTATTTTTACTGTTCACAGAAAATTTTGAAATAATCCAAAAAATTTGTTTGAATTAAAATTATTCAAAAAATTTTGTTGTGAATAAACTTATTCAAGCTAAATTTTCTTAAATAAAAAAATTTTGGGAGTTTTGAAGAAATTTTAATTTTATTTACAAGCAATAAAATGAAATAAAGAAATATTTTATTTCTTTGAAAGGAATACAAATTAAAATTATTTCAATTTTTACAAAAAAATATTAATTTCATTTCAAAACTTGTATTTGAAACGTAATGATTTTAAATAATAACTTAACATAATAAATCCAGAAAACCACATGCAAATTGTTATTTTATTTTTAACAATCTTAAATAATTCTAACTTAATTATATTCCTTGTAAGTAAACTAAATAACAAATTAATTTAATTTTGTTCAAAATTTTATATAAAAATAATCGAAATGTACAGCTATGATAACAAGTAAGAAAGTGCTATAGTCGGTCTAGCCCGAACATATGATACCCCTCACCACTTAGGCTAAAGGTGTTATTTCGCGTGTATAAAGTTAAATATTTGCTAAATTTTGTCATCATACAAATATTTTCTTAAGACTTATATATTTAAGCTGTTTCCGTAATTTCGACTTATATGAGGTTAGGGTCAAATGTGAACCGATTATCTTGAAATTTAGTAAATTGATTCCAGTTTTTACAAAAATTATGCATGCAAAAAATAAACTTAAAATTGTCACTATCTTCAGATTTACGAGCGTTTTAGTGATATTTGTCTCATTTAGTGCGTTTTGATAGGAGAGTTTGTATGGGAGCTATAGTCAAATGTGGTCGGATTTCAACGAAATTTGGCACAGTGATTTTGGTTTATATAAAAAGTATTTTTTTCAATTTTATGAAAAAATATTGATATTTGTGGCCAAAATATCAATTTCGGGAAGTGGGACCTATGGGAGTTACCATAAATAATAGACCGATTTTGACGAATATTTGTAGCCCATGGTCCCACTATCAAAAAAATTATCTGTGCTAAATTCCATCAAATTATCTTTAGAATTGCGACCTGTACTTTGATTGATTGATACGGACGATTTGATTGATACGGACGGACCTACGAACGGACTCATATCGATTAATCGACTCAGTGATTCTAAACCTATTGGTATACCAATATAACAAATATTTCTAGGCATTACGTATATCAGCACAAACTTATAACACCCTTTCCACCTATGGTGGTGAAGGGTATAAAAATACACATGTTATGTTCGGCTCATATTTTGACTCCAAATTTTTTTATTAAAAAAATTCAAATTTGTACATTTCAAAAATTATTTAAAGGCTTGTGAAAGCAATATGTCATCGTTAGAGTGAGTGTGTGTCATTGTGGCGGACAAACAGGTTTTTTACAAGTTATGCACTCAGTAAATACGATTAGGGTCTTCAAAAGACCCCTAACGTAGTAGCAGGGTTAAGGAAACTGTTCATCTGGATTTGTTTGATCATGTTATGGTCTTAAGAAAAGTTTTTGCTTATGAGCCGACGAACATAACAAAGATTTGTATGACCATGTTCCGACAGGTGGAGCCACTGAAAATTGCTTAAAGTTAATTAAATTGTAAAAGTTAATTAATTGTAAAAATTAATTAAATCGTAAACTTTGCATTTGATCATGCTATGATCTTTAGCAAACTTGTTGGGCATGAGCCAACAAAGGTTTCTAAGTTGGTATGACCAATTACCGATAGGTGTCGCCACTGAAAATCACTAAAATTAAATTAAATCGTAAACTGTACATTTGATCAAGTCATGATCTTTAGCAAAGTTCTTGGGCATGAGTCGAAGGAGGTTACTAAGTTGATGCGTTCAATTTTCAACAGATGGCGTCACTGAAAATTATTCAAAATTAATTGAATTGTAAACTATGCATTTTATCATGTATTGATTGGACAAAATCAATAAAATGGTTCAAAATTAATGGGATATTTGTGTAATGTCTTTCCTTCAAATTTATTTTAGTTTGCGAAGCAGCAACGCTCGCAGGGTACAGCTGGTAATTAATAAATGTACATGTATCTTATATTTAGTATATTTTGAATATTTTACTTTAGTTTTGTTATTTTTTTTTTTTATTGGAAACTTTTGGGTTTTCTCAGGTTGTTTTCAAACTTCATTTTTAAAATTTTTGCAAATTTCGTTAAACAAATATTGTAATTATAAAAATTTCTCATCGTTGCCTTGAAGTATACAAATTGAATAAAAGGAGTAAAAAAAGTTGAGGTCGATGCCTTGAAGAGTGTCGCCGTTACTACGATTTGAATTCGTCAATTTTCGACAATTTTTTCTCTCATAATTCGAGTAAATGCTTGTTATATTTATGTTAGTTTTGTATAATTTGAAGAGAGCTATTGAATATGAATATTTTTTTTAGAATTATGAATTATGCTAACATTTTTTGTTAAAAATTATACCCTTTGTTTGTATACGTGTATACGTGTCAAAGGTCAAAATTAAGACTTTTTACTTTTAATGGCAAAATCTCGGAATTTTAATAATTTTGTAACGAGTTTGGATAAAAAATGCTCAAAAGTATTTGTTTTCTACTAAAATTTAGTTATTTAAAAAAAATGGCTTTTAACCCTATTGTGACTGGGGTCTAAAATTACCCTTTTTTTTGGAAAATTTAAAGGTTAAATTATATTTTTTTAATTAAAAAACTTAATCTTGGTATATGGGAATTACTTTTATAATACTAATTCGCTACTTAATTCTTAAAATTTGGCAATTTTGTATGAATATTTAAAAAAACAAATTTTCATTTTTGACACCTGCGAAGAAAGGTTTAATCTTATCCAATTTCGAAAAAAAATTTCAGGGTTCATTCTCCATAGACTGGGCAATAATATTCCTTAATAGTTTTATTAGAATTCAACACAAGTACAATTTACAAAGCATTACCCGAAATTATGACCAAAAAATTTGATTTTTGCGAAATTCTTCACATTCAAACCTTTTTTCCCCAGGGCCAAAGGTCAAAATTTTTATTTTTTAAATATTTAAACATTATTACGAAATTTTATGAATTATATAAGTAATTCTCAATTTAAGCCTTAAAAGACATGGGTCTAGATTTTCACAAAAAGTAATGGGTCATTTTAGTTCCCATGTTCGTTTAGGGTTCAAAATATATTATTTCGCATAGAGTAATAACTTTTAAGCATTTTTATCGAAAGTCGCTAAAAGATTTTTAAAATTAAGTTATTTTGCCATTAAGAGTACAAAATTCGAGTTTTCAACCGGAATGAAAGGGTCAAGCTTATTTATTATGTCCAGAGCAAGGAATTTTTTTAGATTTGGGAACAGGTAAAGGTCACTGGGAGCTAAATCAGGAGAATAAAGTGGGTGGTCAAGCAACTCGTACTTTAATTCGCTGATTTTAGCCATCGTTAAAGCACTCTTGTGCGCTGATGAAAAATTATTTTTTTGTATTGTAAGCCAGGACGTTTTTCTCGAATTTGTACATTTAATTGATCCAAAAGGTTGCAATAGTACTCTGAATTTATTGTTTTACCCTTTTGCAGATAGTCAATCAATAAAATACCTTTGAAGTCCCAAAAAACCGTTGCCATAACCTTACCAGCCGACTGAATTGCTTTTGCCTTCTTTGGGGCACTTCCTCCAGCTTAAGTCCATTGTTTGGATTGTTTCTTTATCTCTGGAGTATAGTAGTGGATCCATGTCTCATTAACAGTTATGAAACGACGCTTAAAATCCATTTTATTTCGCTTAAAACGATCCAAACAAGCTTGGGAAATGTTCATTCTTATGCGTTTTTGGTCGACTGTTAGCAAATGCGGAACCCATCTTGCAGAAAGCTTTTTCATCTGTAGTTCTTCATGCAAAATGAAATGGATCATTTGAGATGCCCATGATATTAGCTATTTCACGCACTTTTATTCGTCGATCATTTAATACCATATCATGCACTTTGGCTACAATTTCTGTTGTTGTTACTGTTTTTGGACGTTCACTACGTGGTTCATATTCAATGCTTGTACGACCACGTTTAAATTTAGCAACCCAATTTTTTACTGTTGCATATGAAGGAGCACTTTCACCTAACACATTCACCATATCATTATGAATTTCTTGTCCCGATAAACCTTTTTTATGTAAATATTTAATGACACCACGTATTTCTAATGTTTCCATTGTAAAAACATAGCGGATGCGTCTTTTGTGATCACCTGTTTCTATATGAAGGAGTTACCAGATCGAAACAAAATTTAACATGTGTTTATAGCAGAGATGGAAGTTTCCAAAACACTTAACTTTTTTCTGCACGCTTTTTGTGCTAGACTAAAGAGTTTCCGAACCGCCCTCGTACTTTGATCAAAATAATGTTTTAAAAACAGATTTAAGTTTGCTTAACCTTCAAATCAATAGTCAGCTATCAGTATATATCGTCTAGTATACGAAATGAACAAGAATGATTCTGGTCTCCGATTATGAGTCGACCTTATCACAAATTACTTATCATCGTAAAACAATTCGTCGAAAGACGCTTAATACCGTTAATCCCAATGCGATATGTAAGATATTACTTTATTATCTTCTGGGCCACAAAAAAACATGGGCGGCTACTCAGTGGAGAAGTGCAGATAATGAAAATTTTCTTTTCCCACAAATTAATCGATAAGGAAAATTTTACAAACATCCAAAGATTCTACATTAGTCTTCCTGGGCTACAATTTAACTCAATATAAATTTTAATAACTGAATTTCAAAAATTCCATTAATATTTTTCAGCGTTTTAAATTATAACTAACGCTCCTCTTTTTATTTTATTTTTTTTTTGTTACTACAAATGTAACGAAACCCTATCAAAATGTACAAATTCGGTTGAATAAAACTTTAATTTCGAATTTTCAAAAATATATTCTATATTACAGTTATTGTTAGATATTTTCTATGGGTTGTGTTGTGAATAATTTTTTTTTTATTAATAATTTGTTGCTAATATTTTTGCATGCAACATGGAAATGTATAAATGGACTTGTATGTTGCGGCCGTTGAGCCACAAAAATAGATAATATAGTGTTTATAGTTTCTTTGTAAAATTGCCAAATTTAACTCTTGTGCACCCACTATATGGGTGGAGAAATGGAAAAGACTTTGCTTCCCAACTCCCAAAACTACAAAAAAAAAAAAAAACGAAAAAAAATTATTCTAAACAAAAATAAATATAAAAGACCGCTCAGATATAGTATAAGGCCGAGACAATGCGAGCAGCCACCACAAGCCACATTTGAATTACAACAGCGCCAGGATATAAATGAATATAGGAAACGCACAAACATCATCAACGCTTAACATCAGGAGGCCTAGAATTACTCGTATAGAGAGAATCGTCATCATCATCATCGTCAGTGCCACCACTGACTGCAACGGGCATTCGAAAAGAACCCTGGTCATATTCTATTACATACAAACAGATACAACGAATGTATTTATGTGGAAAAATGTATTTATGTTATGTTTGTTTATGACTAAGTCCGTCTCTGCTTTGCTGGAGATCCTACTGTTCAATATACAAAACGATACCATAAAAACACATATTCACGCATAAACCCCCCTACATTCATATTTCTAACATTTTTAAACGTAAAAAGTATTTCCCTCTCTCCTTATTTTGGGGCAACATTACGTATGCATGCAAAAATACTTGATTCCTAAATTGCATTCACATCTAAAACTAGGCGCAACAAAATGAATTTTCGCTTAGAATTGACATTAGAAATACACAACAAAAACACAAACACAAACATCTGAACACAACTCAAACGCATAAGCACTTCTCGTCCATCTTCTCTCATCTACATCTACGACTCTTTGGCTCGCTCCTTTACCTCCATTCACACGATTGGAATACAAGTGCAACCACAACAGTAAAACTTTCAAAAACTAACGACGACGACGACAACGACGCCGCATACATAAGCCCTCATCTAAATGTGAATAGACGACGGACTCATACAAATAGATATAGAACTAACCGAAAAACGTACCAAAAAAAAGAACAACATATAACAAAATGAAAGAATTAACAACAAAAACATTACGAAAAATAGAATTGAAAATTGAGAAAATTCATATGAAATACAACAATATATTGATGTGTATGTATGTGTGTTTAATAGTTATACATCCAATGTGGACAGTGGGACATATCAGAAAAGCTTTCTGGATTCTAAATTTTATATTTAAGATTTCCCATATGAACCAATCATATTAGCAAAGCTTTTTCAACAAAACCTTTGATATCAATAACACTTTCCTATTTCCTTAATCGTTAAAGCTCTGTCAATTAAATTTATGATCTCTTTTAGGCTTTCCTATGAAAACCTTCGATATCGTCAAAGCTTTCCTACAGAAACCTTCGATATCATCAAAGCTTTCCTATAGAAACCTTTGATATCATCAAAGTTTTTTTATAGTAAGCTTTGATATCATCAAAGCTTTACTATAGAAACCTTTGCTATCATCAAAGTTTTCCTATAGAAACCTCTCCTATAGAAACCCTTGATATCATCAATGCTTTTCTATAGAAACCTTAGACGCCATCAAAACTTTCCTATAGAAACCTTTGATATCATGAAAGCTTTCCTGTAGAAACCTTTGATATAATTAAAGCTTTCCTATAAAAATCTTTGATATGATCAAAGCTTTAGTATAGATGCGTTTAATATCATCAAAGTTTTCCTATAGAAACATTTGATGTAAGCAAAGCTTTCCTGTAGAAACCTTTGATATGATCAAAGCTTTCCTATTGAAACCTTTGAAATGATCAAAGCTTTCCTATAGAAACCTTTGATATGATCAAAGCTTTCCTATAGAAACCTTTGATATGATCAAAGCTTTCCTATAGAAACCTTTGATATGATCAAAGCTTTCCTATAGAAACCTTTGATATGATCAAAGCTTTCCTATAGAAACCTTTGATATGATCAAAGCTTTCCTACAGAAACCTTTGATATCATCAAAGCTTTCCTATAAAAATAGAAGCGGTTAATATCATCAAAGCTTTCCTATAGAAACCTTTGATATAAGCAAAGCTTTCCTATAGAAACCTTTGATATGATCAAATCTTTCCTATAGAAACTGTTGATATGATCAAAGCTTTCCTATGGAAACCTTTAATATGATCAAAGCTTTCCTATAGAAACCTCTAATATGATCAAAGCTTTCCTATATAAACCTTTAATATGATCAAAGCTTTCCTATATAAACCTTTGATATGATCAATGCTTTCCTATAGAAACCTTTGATATGATCTAAGCTTTCCTAAACAAACCTTTGATATGATCAAAGCTTTCCTAAAGAAACCTTTGATATGATCAAAGCTTTCCTAAAGAAACCTTTGATATGATCAAAGCTTTCCTATAGAAACCTTTGATATCATCAAAGCTTTCCTATAGAAACCTTTGATATCATCAAAGCTTTCCTATAGAAACCTTTGATATTATCAAAGCTTTCCAAATGAAAACTTTAATATCATTAAATCTTTTCTATAGAAACCTTTGATATCATCAAAGCTTTTCTATAGAATCCTTTGATACCATATAAGCTTTCTTACATCATGAAAAGTTTTCCCTAGGAACGATTACTGTCGTCTAAGCTATTGTGCAGAAATCTCTGAAATCATTAAAGTTTTTCTATAAAAACTTTTACATCATCAAAGCTTTCTTCATGGAAACTTTTAACATCATCAAAGCTTTGTAAAGAGACCTTTGGCAGCATCAACGTTTTTCTATAGAAACCTTTTTCATGATCAACGTATCTCTAAACAAAGCTTTAACATATTCAAATCTATCATATTGAAACATTTGTCGTAATCAAAGCTTGTCTTGAGGCACTTGAACATTACCAACAAAATTTTGATTTAATCAAAGCTCTCTTATAGAACTCTTGACAAAACTTTCTTCAAGAAATAAATCTTATACATCCGATCCACTGTATTCGCTTTTCAGTCGATTCGTTTAGACGACAACTAAACAAAAGCACCAAATATGAACAAACAAAGTAAATACAGAGAAAATAAGGCTTTTTTCCATAAACCCTTGCAAACACATTCATATACATACACACATACACATAATACAGTTATCCTTCGTCTAACGTTTGTAGATACACAACGTGTAGATGTGTAAGGACGTGAGGATGCATAGAATCCTAGATGATAGCAGTTGCAAACGCAGGAAATCAAGCAAAATTCAAATACATTTGCCGATTCAAAAATATAAAACGTAGACTTTTTAGGTTAGGCCATCATCTAACGTTATGGATGCACCAGATACCACCAGATAAATTTAGGGCTAGAGTAGAGGAAGACAGTCCAATATTATGGCGGTAGTGGTAGTTAGTGACCAGTATATTGCTTCACCAGAAAATGGGGAGAATCTTTTATTGAGGCACATTCATATTACACATATATAAACATTTTTATTTTTGCGTTAAGTTAGTTATAGAGACTGAATGCATCAGAAATGAAGATGCAAGGAGGGTAAAAAGTAGAGTTTAGAGGTACCATAGTCTAGGACCAAAGTCTGAGAAGATTGAGTGGGTGGGTGGTACAAGACCTAAAGCAAAAGTAAGCAAAATATATGTATTGTAATCTAAAGAGGATATTATCTTGTCTGTCCAGTATTGCAGCAGCAAAAAAAAAAAAAAAGAAATGCGTATCCATGAGGTTTCTAGCTAAACATTGGTTATACGTTTAAAGGATGTCGTACTTTTCTCCTTCCCCATTTGCCTTTGGAGTATGTGAGTGTTTTTGAAGTAGATGCTTTAACTCCGATATTGTCTTCGTTTTCAACACCAGAATAAAGAAACGTATCACGATGCAAAATTTTAAATTAACAGAATTAACTTAAAAGAAATTATTAACACTAGAATATCGAGAATAATTCGGAGATTTCACCATGTATTAGTTAGTATCTGTAGGAGACGACAAAATGGCTGAAATGCTTTTATTGGGAATGTGAAGTTGAAATTTTGGATGCCAAATAGTGGGTGTGAGTGGAGTTGAGTTAAATTATTTAAGCAAACTTTCGAAGTAATCATATCATAGATATTTTTGGAAGAGTTTGCTTTTAATTTAAGGAAAGCTTTGATGTTGTCAAAGGCTTCTTCTATAGGAAGGGTTTTTTAAAGTTTTTATAAAGAAAACTTTGATGAAATTAAATGTTCCTACGAACAAGCTTTGGTAAAAACAAAAGCTTTTTGCGGGAAAGCTTTAATAAATGATATATGTAAAGAAAGCTTTAATGTTGTCAAGTGAGTCTATAAAGATAGCTCTGATGTTGTCAAAGTTTTCTATATGAAAAGCTTTGATGTTGTCAAAATTTTTATGGGAAGAGCTTAATTAAAAGTTCTCTTCAAGAAAAGCTTTGATGTTGTAAAAGTTCTATATAAGAAAAGCTTCAATAAAATCAAAAGTTTGCTAAAACAAAAATTTTCTTATATAAACTGTTGACCTGATTATAGATTGCCCTTGCAAAACCTTTGGTATCAATAAAGTTGTTCCAAGCATTTCTTGAAATCATTAAAGCTTTCCAATCGAAACTATGATGCTTTGCTATGGAAAGATCTGACATAATCTAATGCAAATTTTTGGTTGATCAAAACTTTCTTTTTCCTATAGAAACTTTTGACTTCATCAAATCTTTCCTTAAGAAATCTATCATCAAAGCTCTCCTCTACAAAGCGTTGACATGATCAAAGCTTTTCTACAAAAAACATTCGCATCATCAAAGCTTTTCTATTGGACCCATTAATATCATCATCAATGCTTTCGTATAGAATCCTTGACAAAAGTTTTTGTAGGAAAAGCTTTGACGTTGCCAAAATTTTATAAAGCGAAACCTTAATTTTGTCAAAGTTTTCTATTAGGAAAGCTTTGATATTTTTAAATGGTTAATGTAATTTAACCTTTGATATCAATAAAGTTTTTCCAAGCATTTCTTGAAGTCATTTAAGCTTTCCAATCGAGATTTTGATGCTTTGCTATGGAAACATCTGACATAATCTGATGCAAATTTTTGGTTGATTGACTTTTCTTTTTCCTATAGAAACGTTTGACTTTATCAAATATTTCCTTAAGAAATCTATCATCAAAGCTCTCCCCTACAAATTGTTGACATAATCAAAACTTTCCTACAAAAATCATTCGCATCATCAAAGCTTTTCTATTGGATGCTTTAATACCATCATTAATGCTTTCGTATGGAATCTCTGACAAAAGTTTATGTAGGAAAAGCTTTGAAGTTTCCAAAAGTTTATAAAGCGAAACCTTAATTTTGTCAAAGGTTTCTATTAGGAAAGCTTTGATATTTTTCAATGTTAAATATGGAAAGCTTAGATTTTGCCAAAGGTTTCAATATATAAAGCTTTGATACTTTTAAATTTAACATTGTTAAACAGTTTTAGTGTTGTCCATGATTTCTATAGAAAAGCTTAAATATTGTCAAAAGTATCTGTAGGGAAGGCTTTTGATATTGTCAAATGTTTCTATTGTTAGGGAAAGCTTTCATCAAGAAATATTAAACATTTAGATGTTTGTCTGAGGTTTTTAACATTGTTTCATTTGTGTCTCTTTATATTCAATTTCTATTTTCTTAAATAAATATCAAAGACATTTTGAAATTATTTGTATTTTATTAACGGATTTTCTGTTTTCAAAAAGGGCTGCTTCATCAAAGGGGACGACAAAATACTTTTTATTTTTGTATATAAAATTGTTGCATGTTCAAATAAACATCTGTACAATTTTTTACAATGACATGTATGTCTGTATGTGTATATGTAAATAAATGTATATAAAATTGTGTGTATTTGTCTATAAACAAAAACACACTCTTACAATTCTTTAGGAATCGAAGTACAAATATCCATATTCTAAACTAAACATTTTTGAATACTGTGACTATTAAATATTTTGTATATTTTATAATCTTTTTTCTTTCATTATTTTCTGTTTTTTCACTTGTAATAAATGATGGATACACTCGTATGGAAATGTACAAGTAAGTGTGTGCAACATGCAACATTGCCGCTTGTTTGTGTTGCACTGGGTGTTGATGTATACATTTTAACAAACACGTCAAAGATCAAAGTAATGTGTCATTGAGGATCATTTTCGAATTGAAATTTAAATATTTTTTATGTAAACATTAGAAACAGTTTTATAACTAAAATGCGGGAAAATGTTGCTATATCAAAATATTCTTTTTTGTTTTTAAATAGAAAATGTAAATAAAGGGAGTTAGTTTTTAAGGAAATAATTTTGAGTTTCCTAATAAAAAAAATTGTATTATATGAATTTTTATCTTAGAATTAATTGATATCATCAAAGTTTTTTAGAAAAGCTTTCTGATGTTCAAAAATTTTAACAGGAAAGCTTTGATGATGTTAAAAGTTTTGGTATTCTCAAAGATTTTCAAACTTTTCTATAGAAAAGCTTTGATGCTGTCAAAGGTTTCCATAGGAAAGCTTTAATGTTGTCTATGGTCTCTATAGGAAAGCTTTGATGTTGTCAAAGGTTTCTATAGAATACTTTGATGATGTCAAAGGTTTCTATACAAAAGCTTTGATGATGTCAAAGGTTTCAATATGTGAGCTTTGATGATGTCAATATTTCTATAGAAGAGCTTTGATATTGTCAAAGGTTTCTATACGAAAGCTTTGATATTGTCAAAGCTTTCTATAGGAAAGCTTTGATATAGTCAAATGTTTCTATAGGAAAGCTTTAATGTTGTCAAAGGTTTCTATAGGAAAGCTTTGATGTTCTCAAAAGTTTCTATAGGAAAGCTTTGATGTTGTCAAAGGTTTCTATAGAAAAGCTTTGATGATGTCAAAGGTTTCTATACAAAAGCTTTGATGATGTCAAAGGTTTCAATATGTGAGCTTTGATGATGTCAATGTTTCTATAAAAGAGCTTTGATATTGTCAAAGGTTTCTATACGAAAGCTTTGATATTGTCAAAGGTTTCTATACGAAAGCTTTGATATTGTCAAAGTTTCTATAGGAACGCTTTGATATTGTCAAAGGTTTCTATAGGAAAGCTTAGATATTGTCAAAGGTTTCTATAGGAAAGCTTTGATATTGCCAAAGGTTTCTATAGGAAAGCTTTGATATAGTCAAATGTTTCTATAGGAAAGCTTTGATGTTGTCAAAGGTTTCTATAGGAAAGCTTTGATGTTCTCAAAAGTTTCTATAGGAAAGCTTTGATGTTGTTATATGTTTATATAGGAAAACTTTGATATTGTCAAAGGTTTTTATAGGAAAGCTTTGATATTGTCAAACGTTTCTATAGGAAAGCTTTGATGTTGTCTTAGGTTTCCATAGGAAAGCTTTGATGTAGCCAAAGGTTTATATAGGAAAGATTTGATGTTGTCAAATGTTAATATGTTTGATGTTCTCAAATGTTCTCAAAGGTTTCTATTGGAAAGCTTTACAATTGGAATCTTGTAACTTAATCCATTGCCATGAAATTATTCCCTAAGTCATTTGCTCCACCTTAGGCCTTTAATATTCGCATGTTCTTAAAAAAAACATTGTAATCCTTTAATTAAGAAGTGCAAATCAAGCATGTGTTATCTTATAAGAGGAAAAAAATAATAAAATCTTTTTCATTTTAATAAAATCTTTCATTAAGTTCTATCTAGAGGATTTGTTTAGATAAGTTCATTTACCTCCTCAGTCGAATTAATTCACACATTCTCAACCAAAAAGAAACTTGTAATAAAAATATTAATACAAACTATTTGTTATAGCATCAGCAGCCGCATCAGCGATTGAGGGAATAATGTTTTCTGTGATATTGAGGCCTCTGGTTTTGGCCATGAAGTCTGGATGGAGTTGTGGTGCATGCCACAACATTGTTGCATTAATAGCATTAAAAATATAAATTGAAATAAAATTTGTAATAAACGAGTCGCCATTAAATGTTTATACATTAACTATATTTTTTTATTGCAAATGCAGAAAAAGCTGCATAACGCAGAAAGCGAGATAAAAAAGAGAGTCAGCCGCCAGCAAGTCAGTCATTCTTACATGCGTTCCTTAATAACCCGGCAATTCCAGAAAGTAGAAGGTGTGAGTAAAGTAGGAAATAAGAGCGTTTGCGTTAGTTGGCTCATAGATATTTATTGACTATCATTTAAAATAGTATGGAACCAGTTAAACTGTTCCCTTCGCTCCCAAGAAGCATAGGTCTCATAGCACCAGATCTAAAATAACATAAGCTTCGGTGCCACTTTATGGAACCGTAGGGAATCTGTCATATATTTTAGAGTTTGTATATGTGTGAACAAGTGTTTTAGAGGAGTTGTAATGCCTGAAGTATATTTAATTTGTTTTGATGTGAAATAATATGTAGTTTATAGCTATTTCTTAATATTTGCTTTATATTTTAATTTATGCAATTTTAAGGAATTCCACTCCGTTTATTAGTTGCCATTAAATGCATTAAGAAATTAAACAATTTCAAAGGAAATCAACCAATTAGTGAGAATGAATCTGAAGTTTTCATTATTGTAATATAACACTTTAATACTTAATTTGAGATCAACAAAGTTTTCCTTTAGAAACATTTGACACATCAAGTCTTTGACACATCAAGCTGTAGAAACCTTTGACACATCAAAGTTTTCCATAAGAAACCTTTGACACATAAAAGCTTTAATTTATAAACTTTTAACATATCAAAGCTTTCCTTTTGAAACCTTTGTCACATCAAGGCTTTTCTTTAGAAACCTTTGACACATCAAAGCCTTTCATTAGAAACCTTTGACACATCAAAGCTTTTCTTTAGAAGCCTTTGATACATCAAAGCTTTCATTTAGAAACCTTTGACACATCAAAGCATTTCTTTAGAAACCTTTGACCCATCAAAGCTTTCCTTTAGAAATCTTTGATATATCAAAGATTTCCTTTAGAAGTCTTTGACATCAAAGCTTTCCTTTAGAAACCTTTGGCACATCAAGGTTTTCCTTAAGAAACCTTTGACACCTCAAAGCTTTCCTTTAGAAACCTTTGACACATCAAAGCTTTCTTTTAGAAACCTTTGACACATCAAAGCTTTCCTTTAGAAACTTTTGACACATCAAAGCTTTCCATTTAAAACTTTTGACACATCAAAGCTTTACTTTAGAAACCTTTGACACATCAAAGTCTTTCTTTAGAAACCTATGACACATCAAATCTTTCCTTTAGAAGCATCAAAGGTTTCCTTAAGTAATCTTTGACACAGCAAAGCATTCCTTTAGAAACCTTTGACACATCAAAGCTTTCTTTTAAAAAACTTTTAAAACGTCAAAGCTTTCCTTTAGAAACCTTTGACACATCAAAAGTTTCCTTTAGAAACCTTTGACACATCAAATCCTTTAAAAACCTTTGACACATCAAAGCTTTAGTTTAGAAGCCATTGACATATCATAGTTTTTCTTTAGAAACTTTTACTCGTCAAAGCTTTTCTTTAGAAACCTTTGACACATCAAAGCTTTCCACTAGAAACCTTTAACACATCAAAGAGTTCCTTTAGAAATCTTTGACACTTCAAGGCTTTCCTTTAGAAACCTTTGGCATATCATGGAATTCCTTTAGAAAGCTTTCCTTTAAAAAACTTTTTAAAACATCAAACCTTTTCTTTGCGAACATTTGACACATCAGAGCCTTTCTTTAGAAAAATTTGACACATAAAACCATTGGAAACTTTAACACATCAAAGATTTCAAAAAGAGCTTCTTTAAAAATAAACGTATTATTATTCTGGTTAAAAATACATATAAAATATTAAAATGTTTAACATCATTCAGTCATTCTCAAAAATTGTCGTGTTTCTTATATGAATCACTTTTTTAGTATCTGTAGCTTCCGATAATGTTATAACAAGATACTTCCCCCTTATCTAAACGAGTGTGGATCCAGTGAAATACAAGACAAGTAAAAATGCCTTTGAGTTTAAAATAAAATTATAAACAAATTTCAAAGTAAACTAAATAAATAAACAAATACACAAAATACTTGACAAGAAATAGACAATTAATTTGTTAAAGCGGAAAATATCTAAGAACTAAAAAATCCAGACAAACAAAAAACACAATTAATTTACAGAAATAAAACTAACAACTAAAACACATCAGAAGCAGTAAATACGAAAAGGAGAGAGATAATATAATCTTTGGCGGTATGAGTTTAATTGTAAAGTAAAACGATCGAATCAGTTTGATCGTTTTACTTTTCTTCATTCATCTATTGATTTTCTAATTGAAACTTGTTCAAATCAAGTGTCAGTTAAATGTTGCTTTCTTTCTTTATATGCGTCGGTGAACTTTTTGTATGAATGACTACGATCGATTATAGATTGTTGAAACGATCAGTTGGTGTTATGATTTTATCAGAAATTATTTAGAAATAATTTAATATTTATTGAAAATAATAAATATTATAAATTTTTTTGTACTTTATAATTTTTAGTTAACATTATTACGATAAGACTTAAATTTAAATTTATGATCTTAATTGATAAAGCTATTACAGTTTTTTTTTTAATTTCTTAAAGAATGTACCACTACTTTTATATCGCTCAATTATTTTGAAAAAAAAATTACCTATACAATATTTTAATTATAAATTGTTTTATTTTATGTCGATGATAAGCAAAACAACAAAAATTTGTAACAAAACCAAATACAAATAATAATTTAAACAAATATTTGATAAAAAAAATACCAGAAACAAGTTAAAGAAAAAGCGAAATATTAATAACAAATCAATTCATTTTGAATTATAAAATGTTAATGTTTAAAAAAAATAATAATCGATAACAAGGGAAACTACATAACCTAATTCCAGAGTAATTGTAATTATTTACGGTGAAAATGAATAGGAAAGATCAAATCAAAAGTGAGATATTAATATGGTGATATGGGAAGTTGATAAGCCCAACAGATGGCGCTCAAAAATCATAAACTTAAAGTCTTGACAAAAATCTTAAGTTCTTTAAAAGATCATACTTATAGTCCTCTTGACAAATAGATAAATATTTTTTAAGATAACCGAAAAATTATCATAGATAGCCTGGGGACACTTAAGTAACGTCTAATCAAAGACTCGATAATATAAAGATTTCCACTTCTAAAGAAAATTTTCGATATTAAATTTTTCAATATAAAAAATTTCAATATTTTTCAGTAGAAAATTTTCAATATTTTTTAAAAAAAAATTTTCAATATATTTCAATAGAAAATTTTCCATATAAATTTTTTTATAAAAAACTTTCGATACAAAATTTTTTAATTTTTAATCTCCAAAGTAAAATTTTTTCATTTTTTATTTTATAATATTTACGATATAAAAAAAATTTCGATACAAAATTTTTCTATAGAAAAATTTTCGATATAAAATTTTTCTATAGAAAATTTTCGATATAAAATTTTTCTATAGAAAATTTTCGATATAAAATTTTTCTATAGAAAATTTTCGATATAAAATTTTTCTATAGAAAATTTTCGATATATAATTTTTAATAGAAAATTTTCGATATAAAATTTTTCTATAGAAAATGTTCGATATAAAATTTCTCTATAAAAAAATTTCGATATAAAATTTTTCTATAAAAAAATTTTCGATGTAAAATTTTTCCATAAAAAATTTTGGATGTAAAATTTCTCCATAAAAAATTTTCGATACAAAATTTTTCGATAGAAAATTTTCAATACAAAATTTTTTAATAGAGAATTTTTGATATACAATTTTTCTACAGAAAATTCTTCTATGGAAAATTTTCGATGTAAAATTTTTCTATAGAAAAATTTCGATGTAATATTTTTGTTAGCAAATTTTTCTATAGAAAATTTTCGATATAAAATTTTTCTATAGAAAATTTTCGATACGAAATTTTTCGATATAAAATTTTTGATAGAAAATTTTCGATATAAAATTTTTTCAATAGACAATTTTTGTTATAAAATTTTTATATGTAAAATATTTCTATAAAAAATTTTTTAATAGAAAATTTTCGATACAAAATTTTTTCTATAGAAAATTTTCGATATAAAATTTTTCTATAGAAAATTTTCGATATAAAATTTCTCTATAAAAAATTTTCGATATAAAATTTTTCTATAAAAAAATTTTCTATATAAAATTTTTCCATAGAAAATTTTCGATGTAAAATTTTTCCATAAAAAATTTTCGATACAAAATTTTTCGATAGAAAATTTTCGATATAAAATTTTTTAATAGAGAATTTTTGATATACAATTTTTCTACAGAAAATTCTTCTATGGAATATTTTCGATGTAAAATTTTTCTATAGAAAAATTTCGATGTAATATTTTTGTTAGAAAATTTTTCTATAGAAAATTTTCGATATAAAATTTTTCTATAGAAAATTTTCGATACGAAATTTTTCGATATAAAATTTTTAATAGAAAATTTTCGATATAAAATTTTTTCAATAGACAATTTTTGTCATAAAATTTTTATATGTAAAATATTTCTATAGAAAATTTTTTAATAGAAAATTTTCGATATAAAATTTTTTCTATTGAAAATTTTCGATATAAAATTCTTCTATAGAAAATTTTCGATATAAAATTTCTCTACAAAAAATTTTCGATATAAAATTTTTCTATAAAAAAATTTTCGATGTAAAATTTTTCCATAGAAAATTTTCGATGTAAAATTTTTCCATAAAAAATTTTCGATAGAAAATTTTCAATATAAAATTTTTTAATAGAGAATTTTTGATATACAATTTTTCTACATAAAACTCTTCTATTTAAAATTTGGATGTAAAATTTTTCTATAGAAAAATTTCGATGGAATATTTTTGCTAGAAAATTTTTCTATAGAAAATTTTCGATATAAAATTTTTCTTAGAAAATTTTCGATATAAAATTTTTAATAGAAAATTTACGATATAAAACTTTTTCAATAGACAATTTTTGTTATAAAATTTTTATATGTAAAATATTTCTATAGAAAATTTTCGATATAAAATTTTTTCTATTGAAAATTTTCGATATAAAATTCTTCTATAGGAAATTTTCGATATAAAATTTCTCTATAAAAAATTTTCGATATAAAATTTTTCTATAGAATATTTCCGATATAAAATCTATCTATACAAAATTTCCTATATGTAATTTTTCTATTTTGCTAATTTTTGAAATAAAAATTTTCTATAGAAAATTTTATTTAAAAAATTTTATTATTTTTGTCATAGGAAATTTCATTATAAAATTTTGCTATAAAAAATTTTCCATTTTAAATTTTGTTATAAAAAATTGTAGTCAGAAAAATTTTCTATAGATAATTTTCGATGTTAGTTTTTTTTTGTTTTTTGTAGCAAAATTAAATTATATTTTTTTTTCAGGTATAATTTGCAAAATATAATTTTTCTATAGAAAATATTCGATATAAAATTTTTAAAATTTTTTATATAAAATATTTTTATAGAATTATTCCGATATAAAATTTATCTATACAAAATTTCCTATATGTAATTTTTCTATTTTGCTAATTTTTGATACAAAAATTTTCTATAGAAAATTTTATTTAAAAAATTTTATTGTACAAAATTTTAGTCATAGGAAGTTTCATTACAAAATTTAGCTGCAAAAAAAAATTGTTTTATTAAATTTTGTTATAAAAAATTGTCATCTGAAAAATTTTTTATAGATAATTTTCGATGTTATTTTTTTTTTGTTTTTTGTAGCAAAATTAAATTTTATTTTTTTCAGAAAATTTTTTTTATTTCACATAAATCGTTATAGAAATTTAAATTTTGAAATTTCAAAACCGTTGATCCTATTTTGCAGTCAATTTTATTTGAATTACATCGACAGCGTGTTACTGCTGTAGGCTCACTGACGATGAAGGATGCTAATGTATTTAATCATTTTAAAATTAACTCAATTATTACAGAAATTAATGGTTGCCGTGACTGGGAAGCGAACCCAGGCAGAATTTAGTATGTTATGCTAAGTAATCGATGAGCTAACCTGCCTCAAAAATATCTCATTCTTCGGAAATAAAATAGGGATGTTTTTTAGCTATGTCAGGATATGTAGAACTCCAACACCTTTTGATCATTTTGTTAGCTTAATTGGATATATCTTTACATAGATTATCCTTAATAATGCTAATTCATAACGCATTTAACTGTCCCTTAAGTAACTGATTATGTTTTTAGATAAAAGTTTTTGATCTACTTTAAGTTAAATAAGATGTCAGCTACTTAACACATTTAAACTCTTACCTACATCGAACCCAGAGTCCCTTAACATTTAACCAAAAAATTCGCTTAATTTAAAAATTATATTTTGAAAGACTTTTTGTGTAACTGTCGCAATAATTTCAGCTATAAAATAATATTTTCGATTCGGATGCTCAGAATTTTTTTTTTTATTGAATATGAATTTAATTTGTTCGGATGAGGCGGATAAATAAGTAAATTCATAAATATTACAAATGTATTTGTTTATATTCTTTATTTCCATTAATTGTGCAACTGAATGCAAGAAAATATTTATTAAAAAAGAGAAAAATTATAATAAAACAATACAAAAATATTATTTATATATTGTACAACAAATGTCTGTCCGTCCGTTTGTTGTAACCTGTTCATCATCATAATTCCAAGTCCGTCTGTCTATAAATTTATAAGTAAGGATGAATGGGATGGAAGGATGGATGGATGTATGGATGCATGATGAAGGCAATGATGATAATGATTCCGATGATGATCTGAGCATGTGAATTCTATAGTAGTTTTTAATAAACATATTTTGTATATTTTCGGTTGTTATACGGTGTTTTTATCCAATATAATTTTTCTGCAGCTTTTGCACATTTTAATTATAAAGAATTCAATTTATTGACAATTCTTTGCTGCATATTTGACATTTTTATTAAAAATTATGTTAAAACCTCATATTAATATGGATTTAATCGAAAGAATTGCGGCTTTTCAACATGTAAACTCATGTTTGCTTGCAACATTGTTGTGTCTGCTGCTGTTCGTTTCATTTCATTTCCATGAGCGTTTGTTGTTACTTATTGTCATCATCATCATCTTCTTCTGTCTCTCGGTCTGTCTGCCGGTCCGTCCATCCGCTGCTGGTATGACTGGTTGTTTATTTATTTGTGTATTGGGTTCGATTGTTTGTTGATTTGTTTGAGATTGTTATACCCTATAGTGGCATATTAAATATGTGCTGAGATTTGTAACGTCTTAAATAATCGGGTGACACTAACTTGGGGTTACTTGGGGTCACACAGACCCTAACAGGTCATTGCGTTTTTGGCATACATGCCAGAAGACTTAATCTTCAATTTTATGACTACTGTCGTAGTTGTCATAATATAGAAGAGGAGGAGACAGTGACTCATCTTCTATGTCACTGCCCCGCCCTCTCGACTTCAAGGGCTCTCAATCTGGGGTCAGCCTTTCTGCCTGATTTATCAGATCTAGCGAGTATTAACATTCGTAAAATATACTCATTTATCAGGGCTACAGGATGGCCTGATTAGCCTCTCATTGATAGCCTGGAGTAATTATTTTTGTTCTTTTCTTCCAGTCTATCCGTTGTGGGTAACACAAAGGGACCGCTTTTTAGGACCCAAGTGACGCTGACCTGCCTAACCTAACCTAACTTGGGGTTCTTTCAAACGACTTCAAAGCTCAAGCTATTTAAAGTGGTAAAATAATTAAATAATTTCATAACATCTAATCGGTGGATAGCAGAGTTTCACCTCTGCCGAGAAAATGAGAGATATAGCTTTATATTATTCAACACTGTAATTACAATTCATGTCAATTTTTAGAACAGTGAACAGTTGCGACATCTGTTGTTAACTTTTTGTTCTACAGCTAATTTTATTTCTTTTACATCGACAGCATGTTAATGCTTTAGGCTCAACAGCCAATGCACCGTGGCTTACGAGAACTTTTTTTGGAAATAATTCTGAATCTTTTGTAGATATTTGAATGAAATTTGTCAAAATGCTAGCCAATTAACATTCGAGTTGATTTTCAAAAGCACTGGTCCATCAGAGGTCGGATGGGTGATTGATGGACCTTCAAAGATGGTCGACTTTTTTAAAAATTCGCCAAAAATCTCTTTATGGATGGATTGAAAACAAAATTAAACTTAAGTTGTCCTTGAAAAGATCTACAAAACATACTCTTACATGTCTGGGTTATATCTTTTCTCTTTCGAGATATTTGGGAAAAAGGAATTTTTGGGTTGATTTTTTACCTATTTTCTTAAGCTTTTTTAAGCTGACGGTCTCATTTGAGGTCCTAAAATTTCTTAAAAATACTCTTTTTATTTTTAGCAAAATTTTGAATAATTTTTGTGCAAGTTATATAGAGATATCTTCTTTCGTTTAAAAGCTTAAAATATTTAAAGTTGAAACAAAAAAATTTCTCAATTTTTTTTAAAGTGATTTTCCCTAAAAGATGACTTTATTTTTTCATTTATAAAAAAATATTTTCTTAAGAAACATAAAAAGCTTTTTAAAGTTTTTATAAGAAAACATAATGAAAATGCGTATAAAATAAATTTCTGGTCAACTGGGCTTTTGGTCCTCGTACACGCCTTCTCCAAAAAGGTCAATTTCTTAAAAAAATATTTAGTTTAAAGAAAAAATTTCTGAAAAGGGAAAGCACCAATTAAAAAATATATATAAGTTTTTCCTGATCTGTTATTGATTGGAAATGTTTTTTTCTGAAATGCGTTGCCAGTAGTTTCAGTGTTGCCATTTTTGAAAAAAAAATAATTTTTTAAACACGTTTTTCCCAGGTTGGGAATTGGGGAATTTTTCAGTTAAAATTGAGAATCTTTTTAATCTATTGCTTTTAGATCTTGTTGATCTACAAAAGAACAAAATTTCATTGTAATATCTTTCTCCATGTTTTATTTACAGAATATCAAAGATTGAAATTATTTTCTTTAAAAAAGCAGCAAAATAATATTTTTTTTGTTTTACAATTTCTTTTTGATAATAACCCGGTCTTTTCCGATCCAATGATACTAAATGCGTATATTTCGCATTAATACTTAGTATTTAAAAGCTCTGAAAGCTTTTCCTCCTGTAGCTGTATATAACTTTCGCAAATATGATCCGAAAAATTTTCGAATCCGAAAACTTCTTAAAAAATTAGGAAAAAATGCTCACTATACTACCTTAACTCTTATAGTATAAGAGATATTTGACTTAGTTTACAAGATATGTCCTCACCGATATGTCAAAAATGTCAATTAAGGCTGACCGATGACATGGGATATTTGAGGACTAATGTGATACGGATGCACGACCGAGTCAAGACACAAACTTTTAAATAATAGAAGATTTTGTGGCAATCGTTTCATATATGACTGTAGGTCCCATTAAAGACCCACCGAACGATGTTCATATAAAACTTCTCACCTTCGGGAAACAATTAATTTTTTTATAAATACAAAAAAAAGCTTCTGATTATAAAATTTAAAACAAAAAAGTTTAAGTAAAAAATTTTACTTTAGTGTATTGCACTAAGATCCCAATTTATTACAATTATTTATTATTGTAATAAATAGTTCTTTGATAAAACCAAGAAATGTTGGTAGGACGCGTTTCGATGGTTGGTTAGACCATTTCATCAGGAGGATTATCCCCAATTCCAGACAGAGCGAAAACCACACATTATATATTATTTGAGGGACAGAATAAATACGAATTATTATTGTGTCCAACAAAAATCAATATAATTGCTTTACTTTTAAATATAAGCCCCATAATTTGCAAGTCCAAAATTTACATTAAGAATTATAATTCTTAAAAAAAATCTGGTAAATTGATCATCGAACTTAGTAGTGTAGGGAATTTTAATTGTCTGGCTTGATTGTCTCAACTTTGTAACATCCAATGTGTTTTTTATTTGTACAAAATGTTACCCGTTCTTTACCATCATCCTCATAATGATCATCATTAACGTCGCCGTTCGGAAACCAAGATCCTGCTCACTATAATATTACTCAATAAAATATTTAAAATAATACATATTTAAATGTTTAACAAATCAAACTGTTTATTTATATTAACATATACAAACGAACATATATTTTGTCTGAATTAACATAAATTATCAAAGGTGGTGGCCAATGAACGCAATACGAAATCAAAATCCTAAATCCAGCATAAGATAATTAAAGAATCTATAAAATATGAAGTTGCGTTATTTTTAAAAAGTTTTACAAACTATGAACAGTCTTTTGACGATTTATGGTCTCTGGTCCATGTTATGTTGGCCACTAACTATACTAACCCCATGGTGCGTATGTATGTCTGCAATTCTCCAGCATAAAGTCTCTGCAACATATGAAACCTGATCTTTTTTTTCTTAAAAATGCAAAACATATGCCGCAACATTGTTGCTTAAGTGAAATTTTAATTATTGATAAAAAACAATATTTACACGTACTTTCAGACAGAAAGAAACTCTCGTATATTGATCGGGCCAATGGATAAATTTTATACAAAAAGCAAATAAATTATAAAAATAATAAGAACTAAAGAATATTAATAAAAACTAAACAAAAACACAAAATGAACTGAAGAAAAACACAAAAGACATACATAAATATATACAGAAAATGTTTATAATTTTCTTTTGACGATATCGAGATGATTCGCAAGTCAGAGGCAGTCAAGTCAGTCAGTGCCTGCCACAAAGTAATGGATGGATTCATCGACTTTTTCTTTTTTTATTCCAGCGAAACTGATCAAGTCTCACAATCTTGAACTTGTTTTCATTTTATTTTCGCATTAAATTTATTGTTTATTTAGTTTTCAATTTTCTTATTAGTTATTAGTATTTTGCATTAAGTTTTTGTTTTCTTTATAATAATTTCCGTAATGTTGTAAGATTTTGTTTAATTTGTTTCTAAAGTGCTTTGAAAAAGGGTTCTTTACATTGTATCCAATAATTATAATTGTAACAAATCATGTTCAAATTGGATTGGATATATATGGGAGCCATGGTAAAATGAGCCTCGATTGTCATATGACTTGTAATATTAGTAGTTGTTTACTTCCTCTTAATAAATTTTATTGTTCCGTATAAAAAATTTAAAGTAAACTAAAGAAAAACTTTACAATATGAAGTCACATTGTGCTATTTCAGAAACCGCAAAAATTTTAAAATTTTTCTTTAGAAAATTATTTTTACCGAAAATTTTTCTATAGAAAAATATTTTTACCGAATATTTTTCTATAGAAAAATATTCCTAATGAAAATTTTTCTATAGAAAAATATTCCTAATAAAAATTTTTCTATAGAAAAATATTCCTAATGAAAATTTGTCTATAGATAAATATTTTTAATAAAAATTTTGCTACAGAAAAATATTTTTATTGAAAATTTTTCTATAGAAAAATATTTTTAATGAAAATTTTTCTATAGAAAAATATTTTTAATGAAAATTTTTCTAGAAAAATATTTTTACCGAAAATTTTTCTATAGAAAAATACTTTTACCGAATATTTTTCTATAGAAAAATATTTTTACCGAAAATTTTTCTAAAGAAAAATATTTTCACCTAAAATTTTTCTATAGAAAAATATGTTTACTTAAAATTTTTCTAAAGAAAAATATTTTTACCTAAAATTTTTCTATAGAAAAATATTTTTACCGAAAATTTTTCTATAGAAAAATATTTTTACCTAAAATTTTTCTATAGAAAAATATTTTTACCTAAAATTTTTCTATAGAAAAATATTTTTACCGAAAATTTTTCTATAGAAAAATATTTTTATCGAAAGTTTTTCTATAGAAAAATATTTTTACCGAAAATTTTTCTATAGAAAAATATTTTTACCTAAAATTTTTCTATAGAAAAATATTTTTACCTAAAAATTTTCTATAGAAAAATATTTTTACAAAAAAATTTTTCTATAGAAAAATATTTTTACCTAAAATTTTTCTATAGAAAAATATTTTTACCTAAAATTTTTCTATAGAAAAATATTTTTACCTAAAATTTTTCTATAGAAAAATATTTTTACCGAAAATTTTTCTATAGAAAAATATTTGTAACGAAAATTCTTCTATAGAAAAATATTTTTACCGAAAATTTTTCTATAGAAAAATATTTGTAACGAAAATTCTTCTATAGAAAAATATTTTTACCGAAAATTTTTCTATAGAAAAATATTTGTAACGAAAATTCTTCTATAGAAAAATATTTTTACCGAAAATTCTTCTATAGAAAAATACTTTTACCGAAAATTTTTCCAAAGAAAATTATTTTTTTTGAAATTTTTTCTAAAGAAAATTATTTATATTGAAAATTTGATTCCACTTTAAAGTTTTTAACGGTCAAAACTTTTCTTTAAAATTCTAGAAGTCTATCTTTAAGGGCAAATGTTAGTGTGTATGTATGGGTGTATGTGCATCCAAAAGAGCCTCCATGTATAGATCTTTTCCTAAAAATTTCCGTTAATATTTTTTTCATTGTTTTCCATTTTGACTATTGCAACATTTGCTGATTTAAACTATTGTATATGTATGTACAATTGTATATAAAAAGAAATTTTGTATATACAAATACATATTTAACTAACCAGTAGTTCAAAAATTAAGCATCGTCGCAAATACCAAAAAAGTGTCTTAATCGTAACATGTAATTAGCATTACAAAAACAAGGATCAGAAAAACCTCTATTCCACAAACTTTTGGGATGGCCCTTCAAATTGGAACTAATAGGTGAAAATATTTATACATACATACAAATGTATGTGCATAATAAATGTACTGCATGTATGCGTGAGGCTTTATGCTGGTCATGTATTCTAATTCTAAAACATACATATATAAGTTCGTATGTATTTGGTCAAATCTAATATGAAAACTAACGCAAAACACTAACATCTACACATTTGTTTAAGCTGGAATTCTTTTCTGCTATTCCTGCCGTTCGTGTTGTTGTTTTTGTTACATCTAATGCCAAATGGTTGTTGCAAATGTATGTATGTATGTGTATGTTTGAGTGAGTATGTGTTTCGTATTCTCAATATTCGTTTTAAGTTTTTAACGATGTGTATGCGATAGTTACAGTAGCCGGTCAACGGCAACAGGTTGCCAGATTCGAATATATGGGTAAGAAAATTTTATCTTCCCGAAGAAAATCAATATAAATAAATCAGATCAGATTCATACCATCTAACCTCTTGACGCCTTGATTATATTCATTGACTTTCCGAACATCATGTAATTTACATAAGCTAATTATTATTATAAAAAATAGGAATGGAACATACATAAACTTCAAGAGACAGTTATGGATCCCGTACCCCACAAAAAGATTGCGATGACCTAAAAATTTCGATCTTAACCGCAGCCACTAAGAAGCGGTGAAAAAGTCATATTAAATTTAGATCTCAATCCAAGCCAAGAATAGAAAAGCACTTTTTTAAGAAAACTTTTGCATCGAAAAAAAAAAAATTATAGAAGACTTAAAAATCGAAAATTCAATCAAAAAATTTCTCATAAAAAAATTTGTAACAAAAAAATTTTTTACCGAAATATTTTACAAATAATTTTTTATAGAAAACACCGCAAATTTTCAACTTTTGAAAATTTTCTTAAGAAAACTTTGAAATCGAAAAACTTCTATACAAAATTTTTTTTACCGAAAAATTTCTATATAAAATAAATTAAAATTTTTTCATAGAAAATTTTCTATATAAAATCGTTTCACAGAAAATTTTCTTTATAAAATTTTTTCATCGAAAAATTTCCATACAAAATTTGTTCTTCAAAAATTTTTTATATAAAATTTTTCATCGAAAATTTTCTATATAAATTTTTTTCATCGAAAATTTTCTAAGTAAAAATTTTTATCAATAATTTTCTAAATAAAATTTTTTATCTAAAATTTTCTATATAAAATTTTTTTATCAAATATTTTCTGTATAAAATTTATTCATCAAGAACTTTCTTTAAAAAATTTTTCATCGAAAATTTTCTATATAAAATTTTTTCATCGAAATTTTCATCGAAAATTTTTTATATAAAATTTTTTCATCGAAAATTTTCTATATAAAATTTTTTCATCGAAAATTTTCTATATAAAATTTTTCATCGAAAATTTTCTATATAAAATTTTTTCATCAAAAATTTTCTATATAAAATTTTTTCGTCGAAAACTTTTTATATAAAATTTTTTCATCGAAAATTTTCTATATAAAATTTTTTCATCGAAAATTTTCTATATAAAATTTTTTCATCGAAAATTTTCTATATAAAATTTTTTCATCGAAAATTTTCTATATATAATTTTTTCATCGAAAATTTTCTATATAAAATTTTTTCATCGAAAATTTTCTATATAAAATTTTTTTATCGAAAATTTTCTATATAAAATTTTTTCATCGAAAATTTTCTATATAAAATTTTTTCATCGAAAATTTTTTATATAAAATTTTTTCATCGAAAATTTTCAATATAAAATTCTTTCATCGAAAATTTTCTATATAAAATTTTTTCATCGAAAATTTTCTATATAAAATTTTTTCATCGAAAATTTTCTATATAAATTTTTTTATCAATAATTTTTTCATCGAAAATTTTCTATATAAAATTTTTTAAAAAATAACAAAATAGTCGGGATGTAAATATTATTCAAAAAGAACTGAAAAATGTTTGTTTTTGTTCAGTCGATAATCTACGCTTTTACTTTTGGTTTCTGAACATAATTCTTAATAGTTATGTTTGTAAATTTAGTAATAATGCGAGGTTTTCGATCTGTCTAAATTGGGGATAATCCTCCTGAAGAGATGTCTTAACCAACCATCGAAACGCGTCGAGGAATTTGGTTTCTCCGCAAACATTTTTTGGCTTTTTATCAATAAATTGATCTGTTACATTAATAAATAAATGTAACAGTTTCGGGATCAAATGCAAATACTCTTCTTTTTGAAAAATTTTTTAATCGAAAATTTTCTTTATAAAATTTTTTCATCGAAAATTTTCTACATAAAATTTTTTTATCGAAAATTTTTTATATAAAATTTTTTCATCGAAAATTTTTTATATAAAATTTTTTCATCAAAAATTTTCTATATAAAATTTTTTAATCGAAAATTTTCTATCTAAAATTTTTTAATCGAAAATTTTCTATATACAATTTTTTCATCGAAAATTTTCTACATAATATTTTTTCATCAAAAATTTTCTATATAAAATTTTTTAATCGAAAATTTTCTATCTAAAATTTTTTAATCGAAAATTTTCTATATACAATTTTTTCATCGAAAATTTTCTACATAATATTTTTTCATCAAAAATTTTCTATATAAAATTTTTTCATCAAAAATTTTCTATATAAAATTTTTTCATCGAAATTTTTCTATATAAAATTTTTTCATCGAAAATTTTCTACATAAAATTTTCTCATCGAAAATTTTCTATATACAATTTTTTAATCGAAAATTTTCTATATAAAATTTTTTCATCGAAAATTTTTCTGTATGAAATTTTTTCATTCAAAATTTTCTATATAAATTTTTTGCTTGAAAAAGTTTCTAACTAAAAATTTGTCATCTTTCTATAGATGTTAGTTGTTTTTACTAGGGATCGCCTAAATTAATTAAGTGGCAACTTATTCCCTTATATCATCTTCTACACATAGACCTGATTCGGTCGGTCTCTTACTCTTGTCGTTTTTCCGCCAACTCATATAGAACGACTAGAAATATATCTACGATTAAATGTAAAAGTCCCAGTGTATGTACAACTATTTCTATTTTCATCACTTTTCCATAAAGAATTCTCGATGCTCGTGTGTATGCATAAAATTTTTGAAAAAAATGGTAAAAAAAAATTGAAAAAGAAAATATATAGCAACAACTAAACTACATTACAACAGCAACGAAATCGTACAGGAAAAAAAAACATCTTGGGATTAAGGAGAATAGTTCCATGTCGTCGTTGTTGCAGCCTTTGCCATAGCCGTTCTTTTCCATGAATGGTCATTGGTGCTCTCACAACGCTTCTTTTTTTAGTTGTTGTCGATTTCCGTTGATGCTGTTCATCAGCCACTAGTCTTTAGTATTCATCTTGTATATATTGTAAATACAAACGCATTCAGGGACATACGCATACATTAGTTTATACATAGATCTCGAGGTATGTATCCAGATGCATATATGGATGTATGTATCTATGTATGTTTCTACATAGTGGGTATATAACATTTATATAGAGTTGGTTAAGAAGTAAGGCGTTGTTCTTTTCTTTTTGAAGGGTTTTTTACGCATTTCTCCTATTTTTAAAGTTTAGCTAATACTTTGCTAATTCGGCGTCCATTTCGCTGATTAGGAAAGAAATTTCAAAGAAATTCGACATGTATCCTGTAAGCTAATGGATATTGGAAATTTCTTCTACCTTTGTCTTGGGTTTTATGTTTTGGTGTATGATGGCGTTATATGCGGTGGAATGGACTAACATGATACCCATCTCTATTGAATATAATTATTAGACATTTATTTGATCAATACCCAAAATCAGCACCTTAAATCCTTGGCCATAGTTTCATTCTCAATAATGTTAATTTCCTCTATTTCGATGAAAAAATTTTATATAGAAAATTTTCGATGAAAAAATTGTATACAGAAAACTGTCGATGAAAAAATTTCATACAAAAAATTTTCGATGAAAAAATTTTATAAGAAAATTTTCGATGAAAAAATTTTATATAGCGATTTACCCATGAATAAAGTTTTATAGAAAATTTTTATTGTAAAATTGTATATATAAAATTTTTGATGAAAAAATTTTATATAGAAATTTTCGATAAAAAAAATTTACATAGAACATTTTTGGTGAAAAAAATTTATATAGAAAATTTTCGGTGAATAATTTTATATAAAAAATTTTCGATGAAAAATTTTATATAGAAAATTTTCGGTGAAAAGTTGTATATAGAAAATTTTTGGTGAAAAAATTTTATATAAAAAATATTCGGTGAAAAAATTGTGTATTGAAAATTTTGCGTGAAAAAAATTTATATAGAAAATTTTCAATAAAAAATTTTATATAGAAAATTTTCAATTAAAAATTTTTATATAGAAAATTTTCGGTGAAAAAAAATTATATAAAAATTCTCGCTAAAAAATATTTTAAAGAAAATTTTCGTTGAAGAAATTTTTCATAGAAAATTTTCCATGAAAAAATTTTATACAGAAAATTATTGGTGAACAAATTTTATATCGAAAATTTTCGGTGAAAATATTTTATATAAACAATTTTTGTGAAAATCTATCTATATATGTAAAAATGGTTGTGTTTAAGTATGAAACGTATAGACTCCAAAACGGCTGTGCCGATTTTGATAAATTTTCAGGTAAAAAATTTAATAGAAAATTATTGGTAAAAAATTCTTGTTAAAAATTTTTGATAAAAAATTTTGTAGGAAATTTTTGGTAAAAAATTTTGTAGAAAATTTTTGGTATAAATTTTATATTTTTGGTTAAAAATTTTATAAAAATTTTTGGTGAAAAAAAATTAAATAGAAAATTTTTGATGATTAAAGTACCATCGAAAATTTTCTGTGAAAAAATTTTATATCGAAAATTTTAAGTTAAAAAATTTTATATCGAAAATTTTAAATGAAAAAATTTTATATATAAAATTATCGATGAAAAAATTGTATTCGAAATTTTTCAATGAAAAAATTATATATATAAAATTTTCGATAAAAAAATTTTGTATAGAAAATTTTCAATGAAATATTTTAAATAGGGAATTACCGATGAATAACTTTTTATAGAAAATTTTTGATAAAAAATTTTATATAGAAAATTTTCGGTGAAAAATTTTATATAGAAAATTTTCGGTGAAAAAAATGTATATAGAAAATTTTCGGTAAAAAAATTTTATATAGAAAATTTTCGGTGAAAAATTTTATATAGAAAATTTTCGGTGAAAAATTTTATATAGAAAATTTTCGGTGAATAATTTTATATAAAAAATTTTCGATGAAAAATTTTATATAGAAAATTTTCGGTGAAAAATTGTATATAGAAAATTTTTGGTGAAAAAATTTTATATAAAAAATATTCGGTGAAAAAATTGTGTATAGAAAATTTTGCGTGAAAAAAATTTATATAGAAAATTTTCAATAAAAAATTTTACATAGAAAATTTTCAATTAAAAATTTTTATATAGAAAATATTCGGTGATAAAAATTTATATAAAAATTCTCGCTAAAAAAATATTTCATAGAAAATTTTTAGTGAAGAAATTTTACATCGAAAATTTTCCATGAAAAAATTTTATACAGAAAATTATTGGCGAACAAATTTTATATAGAAAATTTTCGGTGAAAATATTTTATATAAAAAATTTTTGTGAAAATCTATCTATATATGTAAAAATGGTTGTGTTTAAGTATGAAACGTATGGACTCCAAAACGGCTGTGCCGATTTTGATAAATTTTCAGGTAAAAAATTTTATAGAAAATTTTTGGTAAAAAATTTTATAAAAAATTTTTGGTAAAAAATTTTTTAGAAAATTTTTGATAAAAAATTTTGTAGGAAATTTTTGGTAAAAATTTTATAGAAAGTTTTTGGTATAAATTTTATGAATTTTATATTTTTGGTAAAAAATTTTATAAAAAATTTTTGGTGGAAAAAGATTAAATAGAAAATTTTTGATGATTTAAATATCATCGAAAATTTTATATCAAAAATTTTATATCGAAAATTTTAAATGAAAAAATTTTATATAGATAATTATCGATGAAAAAATTGTATTCGAAATTTTTCGATGAAAAAATTATATTTTCAATGAAAAATTATAATTTTCAATGAAAATTTTTACATATGGAATTACCGATGAATAACGTTTTATAGAAAACTTGTGATAAAAAAATTTTATATAGAAAATTTTCGGTGAAAAAATTTTATATAGAAAATTTTCGGTGAAAAAATTTTATATAGAAAATTTTCGGTGAAAAAATTTTATATAGAAAATTTTCGGTGAAAAAATTTTATATAGAAAATTTTCGGTGAAAAAATTTTATATAGAAAATTTTCGGTGAAAAAATTTTATATAGAAAATTTTCGGTGAAAATATTTTATATAGAAAATTTTCGGTGAAAAAATTTTATATAGAAAATTTTCGGTGAAAAAATTTTATATAGAAAATTTTCGGTGAAAAAATTTTATATAGAAAATTTTCGGTGAAAAAATTTTATATAGAAAATTTTCGGTGCAAAAATTTTATAAAGAAAATTATCGGTGAAAAAATTTTATATAGAAAATTTTCGGTGAAAAAATTTTATAAAAAAAATTTTCGGTGAAAAAATTTTATATAGAAAATTTTCGCTGAAAAAATTTTATATAGAAAACTATCGGTGAAAAAATTTTATATAGAAAATTTTCAGTGAAAAATTTTATATAGAAAATTTTTAGTGAAAAATTTTATATAGAAAATTTTCAGTGAAAAATTTTATATAGAAAATTTTCGGTGCAAAAATTTTAAATGAAAAAATTTTATATAGATAATTATCGATGAAAAAATTATATTCGAAATTTTTCGATGAAAAAATTATATTTTCAATGAAAAATTATAATTTTCAATGAAAATTTTTAAATATGGAATTACCGATGAATAACGTTTTATAGAAAATTTGTGATAAAAAAATTTTATATAGAAAATTTTCGGTGCAAAAATTTTAGAAGAAAATTTTCGGTAAAAAATTTTATATAGAAAATTTTCGGTGAAAAAATTTTATATAGAAAATTATCGGTGAAAAAATTTTATATAGAAAATTTTCGGTGAAAAAATTTTATATAGAAAATTTTCGGTGAAAAAATTTTATATAGAAAATTTTCGGTGAAAAAATTTTATATAGAAAATTTTCGGTGGAAAAATTTTATATAGAAAATTTTCGGTGAAAAAATTTTATATAGAAAATTTTCGGTGAAAAAATTTTATATAGAAAATTTTCGGTGAAAAAATTTTATATAGAAAATTTTCGGTGAAAAAAATTTGTATAGAAAATTTTCGGTGAAAAAATTTTATATTTTATATAGAAAATTTTCGATGAAAAAATTTTATATAGAAAATTTTCGATGAAAAAATTTTATGTAGAAAATTTTCGATGAAAAAATTTTATATAGAAAATTTTCGATTAAAAAATTTTATATAGAAAAATTTCGATGAAAAAATTTTATATAGAAAATTTTTGATAAAAAAATTTTATATAGAAAATTTTCGGTGCAAAAATTTTATGAAGAAAATTTTCGGTGAAAAAATTTTATATAGAAAATTTTCGGTGAAAAAATTTTATATAGAAAATTATCGGTGAAAAAATTTTATATAGAAAATTTTCGGTGAAAAAATTTTATATAGAAAATTTTCGGTGAAAAAATTTTATATAGAACATTTTCGGTGAAAAAATTTTATATAGAAAATTTTCGGTGAAAAAATTTTATATAGAAAATTTTCGGTGAAAAAATTTTATATAGAAAATTTTCGGTGAAAAAATTTTATATAGAAAATATTCGGTGAAAAAATTTTATATAGAAAATTTTCGGTGAAAAAATTTTATATAGAAAATTTTCGGTGAAAAAATTTTATATAGAAAATTTTCGGTGAAAAAATTTTATATAGAAAATTTTCTGTGAAAAAATTTTATATAGAAAACTTTCTGTGAAAAAATTTTATATAGAAAATTTTCTGTGAAAAAATTTTATATAGAAAATTTTCAGTGAAAAATTTTATATAGAAAATTTTCAGTGAAAAATTTTATATAGAAAATTTTCAGTGAAAAATTTTATATAGAAAATTTTCAGTGAAAAATTTTATATAGAAAATTTTCAGTGAAAAATTTTATATAGAAAATTTTCAGTGAAAAATTTTATATAGAAAATTTTTAGTGAAAAATTTTATATAGAAAATTTTTAGTGAAAAATTTTGTATAGAAAATTTTTGGTGAAAAATTTTATATCGAAAATTTTCGGTAAAAAATTTTATATAGAAAATTTTCAGTGAAAATTTTATATAGAAAATCTTCAGTGAAAAATTTTATATAGAAAATTTTCAGTGAAAAATTTTATATAGAAAATTTTCAGTGAAAATTATTGATAAAAATTTTTATATAGAAAATTTTCAATGAAAAAATTTAAATAGAAAATTTTCTGGTAACAAATATAAAAATTTTCAATCAGCAAATTTTGTAACGAAAATTTTAGATCAACATATTCAATTTAAAATGAATCAATTTCCGTAGCCTCTATTTTCGAAATTAATTTCTCTTTAAAACTTTTCTTAAAAATTACATCGAACCTCCAGAAAAAGGATACCTACAAACATAAAACACCAAATGCAAAAATACCTTAACTCATTAGATATGGGATCTGCGAGTAAAAGAGATACATACAAGTTTATATCTGTGCGTAAAAAGCCATCAGTTAAGATTTATGTATGTGAATTTTTCTTTCAGTTTAGATTTTTCTTCTTTAATGTTTAAGTGTAGAAGTGCGTGTATATGTGTATGTATGTCATCTCTATCAAAAATGTCTAAAAACAAAAATTAATTCCATTTAAGTTTTGTAGAAAATTGCATACATATATGGATGAATGTATATATGTATGTATGAATATATGTGCTGCCACCAAGACCATCAATATATTACTATTGCCATAGACGTATTCGTTGTCGTCGTCATCATCATCATCACCATCAGCATAAACATTGTTAAGAAGTATGTATGGAGATATTTGGATTAGGTTGGTTCAAAAAAAAATTATTAATTAGAAATATCTCATCTATTAATATAGGTTTATATAATGTATCTGCACCGAATCAAAGAATCGTTCGATAGCCTTCAAACTAAAAGAGATCCAAAAGAATTTATTTTTGACAATTTTCACAGCAGTTTCTTTCTTACCTTTACAACCTTTTTTCCTAGTTCCATCACAATGCATATGCGTGCGTAGGGGTCACCCCTGAAATTTTCGAAAAATTTCCTATAAATAGGAATTTTCGAAAAATTTCCTAAAAATGGTAAATTTTCGAAAAAACGTATATAAAATGTAAATTTTCGAAAATTTTCCTATAAATAGTCATTTATCGAAAAATTTCGTATAAACTGTCAATTTTCGAAAAATTTCCTATAAAGAGTTAATTTTTGGAATATTTGCTATAAATAGCCAATTTTCGAAAAATTTCCTATTAATAGTCGATTTTCGAAAAATTTACTATAAATAGTCAATTTTTGAAAAATTTCCTTAAAATAGTAAATTTCCGAAAAATTTCCTATAAATAGTCAATTTTTGAAAAATTTCCTATAAAAAGTTAATTTTTGGAAAAATTTTCTATAAAAAGTCAATGTTAAAAAAATTTCCTTTAAGAAGTTGATTTTCGAAAAGTGTCTTATAAGAAGACAATTATCGAAAAATTTCCTATAAAAAGTAAGTTTGCCAAAAATTTCCAATTTTCGTAAAAATTTCCTATAAATAAAAAATTTTAGAAAAATTTCATATTATTAGTAAATTTTCGAAGTCCTGTCCTGTAAATTGCCAATTTTCCAAAAATTTTCTATAAATGAATTCCAAAAATTCAGTTAGGTATTCAATTTTTATAAATTTGATTTTTCATGGTACTTTTTAAAGGTCCCACTCCATGTTTGAAAGCACTTATTTCCTTCCCATAAACTTAAAGGACCGAACAAATTTTTGTAAATACGCACATCTTGAACTTGGTTTATATGCAATAAAAAATAGTCGTAATATAAAAAAGTAAAAATGGAAATAAATGGTAAGAAAATGCTATAGTCGGTCAAGCCCGACCATACGATACCCTTCACCACAAAGGTAAAAGGTGTTTTTTTTTTGTGGTATATAAAGACAAATATTTGCTAAATTTGGCCATCATACAAACATTTTTTCAAAACTTCTGTATTCTGTTTCCGTCATTTGGATTATATGAGAGCTAGGGTCAAACATGGACCGATTTTCTCGAAATTTAGCAGGTGGATTACAGTTTTTACAAGAATTACGTACGCAAAAAATAAACTCAAAATTCTCATTATCATCAGACTTACGAGCGTTTTAGTGATTTTTGTCTCATTTAGTGCGTTTTTAAAGAAGAATTTGTGTGGGAGCTATGATCAATTGTGGACCGATTTCGATGAAATTTGGTTCGGTGATTTAAGTTTACAGAAGCAATATTTGATTAAAATTTCATGAAAAAATATTGATATTTGTGGCCAATATATCAATTCCAGGAAGTGGGACCTATGGGAGGTACCATAAACAATGGACCGATTTGACCAATTTCAATAGCCATGGTCCCATTATCAAAAAAATTATCTGTGCCAAATTTCATCAAATTATCTTTAGAATTGCGACCTGTAGTTTGATTACAACGTTTATATGGGGGTCCAGCCAGCGGACGGACGGACATCGCTAAATCGACTCATAAAGTGATTCTAAGCCTATTGGTATACTAAAAGGTGGGTCTAAGACAAATATTTCTATGCGTTACATACATCAGCACTAACTTATAATACCCTTTCCACCTATGGTGGTGAAGGGTATAAAAGGACCATTTACAAACCAGTTAGTCATTGTCATTATCAAAAATAGGCTTTCATTCTCAGAACAAGGATATGATTTTTGTTCTACATAAAGCCCGATCACACCTAATCTTTCTGTATATATTTAAAGAAATGTATGAAAACGCATAATCAAGAACATACAAACGCAATTTAAATTTGGATGATTCTCAAACACACAAACGCACACCAATACACTTCTCGTCAATTTCGTCGATTTGACCACCTTACTTGCCATCCATCTACTCTTACTCTCTATCTGTGTGTACTTCTAACGATTTTCATCTAAACTTTCTGGACCTCGACCTACTGTCCACCACTCTCTTAAGTTGTGTTAGAAGTTTTATTGTTGTATTGTAGATTTGTACTAGTCGTATGTGTAAGAGTGTGTGCTCAACTCTAGTGTTTCGTTTACGCATTTATATTTTATACTTTATGTGCATACATATAGGCGTAAGTATGGATGGATGAATGGATGAATGGTTGTATGTTTGTGCAAGTGTGTTGCGAGTTAGTTTCCTCAATTTGGTCCTCCAAACAATTCTCTATTAAACACTACACACATAACAGCAGTTGTTATACGACGAGAACCAGAACGACGACGCTGTGTTGTTGGTCTTTAATAAATGTTATTTTCGTTGCTGTTAGACTCAGTGCGTTCTATTGTTTTAAGGCTGCTTATATGCTTAACGAACGTACATATATATCTACATACATAGGTTCGTATACTTTTATAGAAAAATTAATACAAACATAGCAACTAACACATAAAAAATCTTCTTTCACATACACATACATATACCTAAGTATGCGTTGATATGTATGCAAGCAGTTTTTTGTTGTTGTCTTCATTTTTTTCAGTGTAGTTTTGAACGCATTCTAGAATTTCAATTAAAAATAAATCACACATACGTTGCCCAAGGCCTACAACAGTACCGAAAAATAAAATCTCCTGACAACTGAAAAGGCTTCGTTCGAAACGAAAATAATGGCACCATCATTTATTAGAACAAGTTGAGCCTAAAACGATGCATCGACAATAGTAAACACCTCCACCAGAACATTGCGAACTTAGGACGGACGGACAGACCGACAGACATACAGACTTGCTTACCATTCCTGGATACAAACACATGCACTCGGTTCCAAAACAAACGCGTTTATATGGATTTCTAATGATGATGCTACTGCTGCTGGGAGAGCGGAAATGGGAAAAACGAAAAATGAGAAACAAAAAAAAAAACAAGAAACGGAAAAAAGCGTACGAATGCGATTCGAGCAAAGGCTTAAAATTTACATGTTCGTCTGAAGGTTTGTAGTATTTGTGTGGAAGTTAGAATTGATTTGTAGGGTCTGTTGGTTCGTTTCTAGTTTTGTTGCAGCCAAATAATTTTACGTATGTGGAATACGCACCCATTATTCTCTTATTTCGCATACATGCACACACAGATACGCACTCATTAGATACTAAAACTAGAAAACTCTTGAATATGTGTACGGTATATGCAAATGTGCTTAGGGGGGGAAAATCTCAAGGCCTGTTCTTTAGGTAACTTCAAATACAAAGGCACTACCAAGATAGGTTACAAACTTTATTATATCTATTTCACTTTACAGATCGAAATCGAAAGTTCCAGTCTCGCTAGCAAATTTCTTGGCTAGCTGACACGTTAAGGTCTAAGCTAATTGACCCCTTTTGAGAGAATTTTATATGAAGCGCTAAACTCTCAAACAACCTTTGGCAATTCAAGATCGTTATACTGGTTTCCATATTAACTATTTATAGACAACCACCATGACCATTTTGGGAAACTCGAAAAGTTGTCATTGTACATTTGAATACATATTTCGGTCGTTGGGAACGCAATTACTCGCGAACATCGTCCTCTACTAGTTGACTTCGTTAGAGCTTAAACAAAAGAAACTAATAGCCTTTGATCGTTTGGCTTCCACAAGTATATATTAGCTTTATATTAAACTTTCTTCAAATCTTCTAATATTGTTTCCTTAAGTTTTATTTCTCTATTCTTCCAAGATGTCTGATTTCATGGACTCTTGTCTTTCCACAATAAGTCCTGTTTGATTTACAATGTAACATCCAAATTTCGTTACCTCCGTAACTATAGGATCTGCTTCTTTAAATCATCAATGAAGCTGAGCAGTCTACTCCAGATATGAAGCATTGTGCCTTAGTTTTTTCGGAAACCTGCTTGGGTCTATCCACAACCTATTTTGCGCTCTGCATCAGACATCACAACTAATTTTTAAGCTATCATACAATTTGTCTTTCCCATTTTAGGCCCCATTCTTTGAATCAATTATTTTACAGATCATTTCTATAAATAGTAAATTTTTGAAAAATTTCCTATAAATAGTCAATTTTTGAAAAATTTCAATTTTCGAAAAATTTCCTATACATAGTCAATTTTTGAAAAATTTCCTATAAATAGTCAATTTTTGAAAAATTTCCTATAAATAGTCAATTTTTGAAAAATTTCCTATAAATAGTCAATTTTTGAAAAATTTCCTATTAATAGTCAATTTTCGAAAAATTTCCTATAAATAGTCAATTTTCGAAAAATTTCCTATAAATAGTCAATTTTTCGAAAAAATTTTCTATAAATAGTCAATTTTTGAAAATTTCCTATAAAAAGTAAATTTTCGAAAATTTTCCTATAAATAGTCAATTTTCGAAAAATTTCCTATTAATAGTCAATTTTCGAAAAATTTCTTATTAATAGTCAATTTTCGAAAAATTTCCTATAAATAGTCAACTTTCGAAAAATTTCCAATAAATAGTCAATTTTCGAAAAATTTCCTATAAATAGTCAATTTTCGAAAAATTTCCAATAAATAGTCAATTTTCGAAAAATTTCCTATAAATAGTCAATTTTCGAAAAATTTCCTGTAAATAGTCAATTTTTGAAAAATTTCCTATAAATAATCAATTTTTGAAAAATTTCCTATAAATAGTCAATTTTCGAAAAATTTCCTATAAATAGTAAATTTTCGAAAAATTTCCTATAAATAGTCAATTTTCGAAAAATTTCCTATTAATAGTCAATTTTCGAAAAATTTCCTATAAATAGTCAATTTTCGAAAAATTTCCAATAGTCAATTTTCGAAAAATTTCCTATATATAGTCAATTTTCGAAAAATATCCTATAAATAGTCAAATTTCGAAAAATTTCCTATAAATAGTAAATTTTCGAAAAATTTCCTATAAATAGTCAATTTTCAAAAAAATTTCCTATAAATAGTCAATTTTCGAAAAATTTCCTATAAATAGTAAATTTTCGAAAAATTTCCTATAAATAGTAAATTTTAGAAAAATTTCCTATAAATAGTCTATTTTCAAAAAATTTCCTATAAATATTAAATTTTCGAAAAATTTCCTATATATAAGAAATTTTTGAAGAAAATTTTTGCCAAATTTCCTATAAATAGTCAATTTTTGACAAATTTCCTATAAATAGTCAATTTTTGATAAATTTCCTATAAATAGTCTATTTTCGAAAAATTTCCTATAAATAGTCTATTTTCAAAAAATTTCCTATAAAAAGTCAATTTTCGAAAAAAATTTCCTATAAAAAGTCAATTTTCGAAAAAAATTTCCTATAAATATCAAGTTCTGGAAAATTTCCTATGATTAGGAAATTTTCGGAAATATTCCTAATAATGGTAAATTTTTCAAAAATTTCCTCTTAATAGCCAATTTTTGAAAAATTTCCTCTTTATAGTAAATTTTTGAAAAATTTCCTATAAATATTGAATTTTCGAAAAATTTCCTATAAATAGTCAATTTTCGAAAAATTTTCTATAAATAGTCAATTTTCGAAAAATTTCCTATAAATAGTCAATTTTCGAAAAATTTTCCTCTAAATATTCAATTTTTATAAAATTTCCTATAAATAGACAATTTTTGAAAAATTTCCTATAAATAGTCAATTTTTAAAAATTTTCCTATAAATAGTCAATTTTTGAAAAATTTCCTATAAATAGTCAATTTTTGAAAAATTTCCTATAAATAGTCAGTTTGTGAAAATTTTCCTATAATTAGTAAATTTTCGAAAATTTTCCAAGTTTAGCAGCCGCCATACGGAATGGACTTGACATTCGAGTTGTATATTCGTAGCTTAGTTGTTGTTGGTATTTCCCGAGATTTCCAAATAGTTTGGAAAATGCAGATTTTACCTTATTAATACGCTATTCAATATCCTCGTCGCAGCCACCTTTTGCAGATACCAAACTTTCAAGATAATTAAAGGTACCTACTCATCCAATAACCTCGTTATCGATATTGATGTGTGTTGACGGGTTTGAGCCATTTCCAGCCCAGCTGCCCGAGATTCGACAGTGATAGCGTTAGTATTTTCATAAAGGTTTTGAAGACATACATCATCAGCATATTCCAAGTTATCGAGTTGTTTGATTGTCATTTTGCTTAAATATACGAAAAATACATTTTCCTTCATCTCCTCCAAGAAGCATGATTTTCATCCTATTTAGGATTGGGATAAGAATTCTTCTAACGACAGTTTTCAGAATCTCTTTAAAGAAGTGTGCTTTCCATAACCTCGTCTATCCAAGTCTAAGTCTTTAATGAACAGGCGTAGGCAGCCCATACCACCAGAAGGCGAAGAATTTTTGTAATTTTCGTAAATACCACGATCATTAATAAAACTCGTGAAAATGAGTATTAAAATCATTCTTTTGGAATTTATATATTGACAGAGTCGGTTGGTGCCGCTTTATTAAAGAAGAGACAAGAACAAAATAGGCAAGAAGCAAATCAAAATCCAGTTTATAGCAACAAAATACATGGTTCGAGAGAACAAAGATGTATAATCTCGAACATTGTTGCCACGACACTATTATTTTTGTAGACATTGGGAATATTTTTGTAAATACTGGGAATATTTTCAAAATGGAAATAAATTCGAATATTAAACAATTTTAGATTTTTATATTTTTTAGATATTTTCGTCCAAACATTTTTTTATAGAAAAATTTTTAATAAAAATATTTTTCTTTGGAAAATGTTTCGATAAAAATTATATATTTTAGAAATTATTCGATAAAAATATTTTTCTGTAAAAATTTGCTATAAAAATATTTTTCTATCAAAAAATTTAAAAATTTTCTATGAAAAAAAATCTATAGAAATATTTTTGATACAAAAATTTTCAATAGAAAAAATTTTGATAAAAAAATTTTCTATAGAAAAATTTTTGATAAAAAATTTCTGTAAAAAAATTACTATAAAAAAATTTCTTCAAAAAGAAGTGTATTTGCATTTGATCCCAAATCTGTTACATTTATTTATTAATGTAACAGACCAATTTATTGATGAAAAGCCAAAAAATGTTTGCGGAGAAACCAAATTCCTCGACGCGTTTCGATGGTTGGTTAAGCCATCTATTCAGGAGGATTATCCCCAATTTAGACAGATCGAAAACCTCGCATTATTACTAAATTTACAAACATAACTATTAAGAATTATGTTCATAAGCCAAAAGTAAAAGCGTAGATTATCGACTGAACAAAAACAAACATTTTTCAGTTTTCATCTACCTTCACTTCCCACATTCTTGCTGTAGCCTGCGGCTACTATATGCAGAATGCTGTGAAGAAGGGGGGGTAAGATGTTTTAAAATGCAAATACACTTCTTTTTGAATAATATTTACATCCCGACTATTTTGTTATTTTTTGATAAAAAAATTTCTGTAAAAAAATTACTATAAAAAAATTTTTAATAAAAAAATTTTCTATAGAAAAATTTTGATAAAAAAATTTTCCATAGAAAAATTTTTGATACAAATTTAAATTTTTTATAAAAAAAATTTTTATAAAAAAATTTTCTATAGAGAAATTTTTTATAAAAAAATTTTCTATAGAGAAATTTTTGATAAAAAAATTTTCTATAGAGAAATTTTTGATAAAAAAATTTTCTATAGAGAAATTTTTGATGAAAATATTTAAAAAAAAATGAAGTTGAAAACTTTTGCTCTTTAAACTATAGAACTACACATTAAAAAAAAATACCTATTCTTGTTAAGTGGATAAAAAACGGCAACTCTGCCAACTATTTTTATGTTCTATTCTCTTTGTGCCGACCCGTGTTAATGAAACACTTGACTTCAACCAACTTAACATCCGCTTAAAAATCCAATAATCTGCAATAATATTGAGTAGTTTTTGCTCAAATACATTTTTCTCTAGGTCTTCTACATCTGATATCATTAATTTTGAGTTTTCAGACACGTTTGTTTGTCCAATTCTTCGTTAGGCCTTCCAAAGGCTAAATTCTAGGTTAAATTCTACGTTTTTCTTTACCTATTCCAATTCCTAGAAGAAGTCTATTTTAATTAGCCTTTCAATCCAAAACATTCCAATGGCATACGGTTTAGGAAATAGATTTGAAAGTCTGGGGATCTTCTAATTCAAATAGAATTATATATATATATATATAATATGTTTTCCTCAGTTCTTTCCAAGATCATTGAAATATTGGAATTAAAAGTCCTTCAAATTAAAGACTTCTGTAAATCTTTAAAAAGGCCTAATTTAGTAAGCAAGCAGTGCAAAACTAGGTTTGGAAGTCTTTGAATTAACATTCGTCAGAGGCCCTCAAAATCATAAAACCTACCTCCTCAAAACCAACTCACACTCACGCATGTACTCTGAGAAACTTTAGCTTCTACAAAACCTCAACTCTACAGACGGACGAACACACAAACAAGTCAACTCACACGCATCTACAGTCGTCATGTACCCGAAAAAAAAAACATGGTTTATTTGTACATTTCGAAGCGCTTTTGCTGGGACCTAGCCAGAGACAAGGAGCAAGAGATGTTAGACGCAATTGCGAACAATACACAAACATGGGCACCCTTTTGATTGCACTAGTCATTATTAGATCCAGGAGAATTCGAAAATACGCACAAACACAAACGCACTTGCACACAAAATAAATGAGTATAAATTTTTCGTTAGGATTTTGTTTCTGGGTAGTTGTTGGGTAGTTATCCGTTAGTTACACTACAAAGCAACGATTTCCCTACCAAAGGTAGGGAGAGTTGATAATGGTGGCGTTCTTATGCGTAACATATTAAATTGCATTATGCATATAAGTGAAAATTGTTTGCCACCTTGAACCCACTCACTCCTCTTTGGGAACTGGCTTTCAGCATCCAGTTCACCCATAAAACCCTAACACAAAAATTGCATATGCGAATGAATTTGAATTTATTTTTCGTTTCGTTTTAGGTTTTTTTTTTTTGTGTGTTTTCTTGTATTCAAACTTTTTAAACGTAACGTCGTTTGCCGTTGATGCCTAATTTTGGATTTAAGTCCTGGCTATTGCCTGGACATTCAAATGTTTGGAACAGCATGAGTTTAGGAATTAGATCTGTGGTAGAATAAAATGAATGCATCTCTAAAGTTTTTTTGTTAATATCGATTCGTTGGTTATTATAAATACATGCATATATAGATATGTAGATATACATAAATATAAATCCTTGTTGGCAAACATTTATATACTTTTAATGTTGGGCCTTTATTTTCGTTATTTAAATAAATTATTTATTTTATCTGACTGTAATATTATTTCTAATGAAAATTTTGTTGCCCCTCCAGAAACATTATTCATCAAAATTCTGTAGATACTTTTACTCATAAAAGATTCTTGAATTTCAATGGAAATTATTTACCAAACATTACTCGATTCACAGTTTTCTAAACAATTTCACTTAATGAAAGAGCATGTAAATTGCCTCTATTCTTTATATTTTGTTTGGAGAAAAATTTAATTTAATGCAGAATAAAATTCAATTTCGATTCTTATATTTTCTTGGTTAGATTCTGAATTTAGGGTATTTGAGAAGGAGCTAGTTTTTAATTTTATAAAAAGTTAACATATTAAAAACTACATAAAATGTTGCCAAAAATATCTCCTACTTTTAGTGACATTTATCAAAAGATAGGTTTAGATATAGAGATATTGTTACCGTTCAATTTTGTACAGGTCTTTTGGTGCTGAACAAAAAAAAAAAATTCCTATAAATAGTCAATTTGCGAAAAAAATTTTACAAATAGTCATTTTTCGAAAAATTTCGCATAAATTTAAATTTTCCAAAAATTTCCCATAAAAAGTCAATTTTTGAAAAATTTCCAATAAAAAGTCAATTTTCGAAAAATTTTCTATAAATAGTCAATTTTCGAAAAATTTCCTATAAGTAGTCAAATTTCGAAAAATTTCCTATAAATAGTCAATTTTCGAAAAATTTCCTATAAATAGTAAATTTTTGGAAAATTTCCTATAAATAGTCAGTCTTCGAAAAATTTCCTATAAATTATCAATTTTCGAAAAATTTCCTATAAATAGTCAATTTTCGAAAAATTTCCTATAAATAGTCAGTCTTCGAAAAATTTCCTATAAATTATCAATTTTCGAAAAATTTCCTATAAATAGTAAATTTTCGAAAAATTTCCTATAAATAGTCAATTTTCGAAAAATTTCCAATAAATAGTCAATTTTCGAAAAATTTCCTATAAATAGTCAATTTTCGAAAAATTTCCTATAAATAGTAAATTTTTGGAAAATTTCCTATAAATAGTCAGTCTTCGAAAAATTTCCTATAAATTATCAATTTTCGAAAAATTTCCTATAAATAGTCAATTTTCGAAAAACTTCCTATAAATAGTCAATTTTCGAAAAATTTCCTATAAATAGTCAATTTTCGAAAAATTTCCCATAAATAGTCAATTTTCGAAAAATTTCCTATAAATAGTCAATTTTCGAAAAATTTCCTATAAATAGTCAATTTTCGAAAAATTTCCTATAAATAGTCAATTTTCGAAAAATTTCCTATAAATAGTCAATTTTCGAAAAATTTCCTATAAATAGTCAATTTTCGAAAAATTTCCTATAAAAAGTCAGTCTTCGAAAAATTTCCTATAAATAATCAATTTTCGAAAAATTTCCTAAAAATAATCAATTTTTGAAAAATTTTCTTAAATAGTCAATTTTTGAAATATTTTCTATAAATAGTCAATTTTCGAAAAATTTCCTAAAAATAATCAATTTTTGAAAAATTTTCTTAAATAGTCAATTTTTGAAAAATTTTCTATTAATATTAAATTTCCGAAAAATTTCCTATAAATAGTCAATTTTCGAAAATTTTCCTATAAATAGTAAATTTTCGAAAATTTTCCTATAAATAGTCAATTTTCGAAAAATTTCCTATAAATAGTCAATTTTCGAAAAATATCCTATAAATAGTCAATTTTCGAAAAATTTCCTATAAATAGTCAATTTTTGAAAAATTTCCTATAAATAGTAAATTTTCGAAAAATTTCCTTTAAATAGACAATTTTCGAAAAATTTTCTATAAATAGTCAATTTTCGAAAAATTTCCTATAAATAGTCAATTTTTCGAAAAATTTCCTATAAATAGTAAATTTTCGAAAATTTTCCTATAAATAGTCAATTTTCGAAAAATTTCCTATAAATAGTCAATTTTCGAAAAATTTCCTATAAATAGTCAATTTTCGAAAAATTTCCTATAAATAGTCATTTTTCGAAAAATTTCCTATAAATAGTAAATTTTCGAAAAATTTCCTTTAAATAGACAATTTTCGAAAAATTTTCTATAAATAGTCAATTTTCGAAAAATATCCTATAAATAGTCAATTTTTGGAAAATTTCCTATAAATAGTCAATTTTCGAAAAATTTCCTATAAATAGTAAATTTTCGAAAAATTTCCTTTAAATAGACAATTTTCGAAAAATTTTCTATAAATAGTCAATTTTCGAAAAATATCCTATAAATAGTCAATTTTTGGAAAATTTCCTATAAATAGTCAATTTTCGAAAAATTTCCTAACAATAGTAAATTTTCGAAAAATTTCCTATAAATAGTCAATTTTTAGAAAATTTCCTATAAATAGCCAATTTTTAAAAAATTTCCTATAAATAAATATTTTCGAAAAATTAAGTAATATTTAATATAATTATTATTTAATTTTCGAAAAATTTCCTTTAACTTATAAATTTTTGGTAAAACTCCTATAACTTTTCAAAAATTTGTTGTTGCTTCGAAATGAAATTACCGACGCTGCAATAATGATTTGACAGTAGTTTAAAGCGGAAACCTGATAAATGTTCGAATATTTAAAATTTTAAAATTGTTAACCGAAAGAAGTTAACTTTAGTAGTTACCTACAAAATAAATATGAATTTGTATTGTAATTATATTTAAAGGTCTATAATAAAAATAATGAATAAATCGTTTATTCTGATATTTCGTTGCATTTTTTTGTTGGTTTCTTCTAGTGTTTGAAGTTCATTTATAAATTGAAAGCTGCAAAACGTAGAGATCGTTAAGATCACGAATTATTTTTTTAATGATAATAAACAGTTTGTAACGCACGAATCAAAATTTGTATGTACATATTAAATAATATTATCAATACATTGAAATATAGATACACATACACACGATTATACGATAGAGACAGGCAGACATACAGACATGTTGTATGCCCCTTCATACAGGATAATGTGCAAAATTACTGCGTACAACAGAAGCTGCATGACGAGCTTGTTTGCAACATAATAAACATTTTTTGTAGTTGTTGTTGATTCCCTCAACAACTCAAAACTTAAAACCTGCAGCCCTAAGACACGCTCACTCACTTGTTGCCACAAATGCCAAAACGAACGAAGAAGATATAGAATTATAATTTTGTTAACCTGCCAGACATTTAGTCCGTCTGTCTGTCAGTCAGTTAGCCCAAAAGCCAGACACTTAGAGACAAACACTAGGGCTAGTCAGTCAGAAATTCTAACTACTCATCAAACAGTAGTCACTAAAAAAAAAACACACGAATATATTTTATGGTGGCTGTGGATGTGGCAGTGGCTGATCTAAAGCGTTTACCTTTAACAAATTGTCTACTGATCGATCAGTTTTGTTTGCTGGCACAAGATGTTGCCGTTTTGGCCAAGAGAATAAATTGATTGATCGCTTGTTTCTCAAAAGAGTTACTGAGATTCGTTGCCCGGTTGTTTAGGCGTTTGTTTTGGGTTGTGTTGTCTGTCTGTCTGCTGCTGCTGCTTAAATGGTTGTAGGGTCAAATGGTTATGTTGGTATGACTAGAATTATCTGCTACTGTTTTTTGCTTTTGGCAAAATAAAAAATATTTTCTCTTTCCTTTTTCTCTATATTTTAATACGTATCCAACATATAAATACTTTAAGCATTTTTCGAGTGCAATATTATATTCATACATTTAATCGCATACAAGAATACGGACCAGAACAGTGACTGTCAAATGATTTATGAAAAAATTTTAACATCAAAAAATTTCTATAGAAATTTTTTTATAACACAATTTTTTATAGAAACACTTTTCTTGATCGAAAATTTTCTAAAGGAAATTTTATTATCGAAAATTTTCTAAAAGAAATTTTATTATCGACAATTTTCTAAAGGAAATTTTAATATCAAAAATTTTCTATAAAAAATTTCAATATCGAAAATTTTCTATAAAAAATTTCAATATCGAAAATTTTCTGTAACAAATTTTGATATCGAAAATTTTCTATAGAAAATTTCAGTATCAAATATTTTCTAAAGGAAATTTTAATATCAAAAATTTTCTATATAAAATTTTAACAACGAAAATTTTCTATTTAAAATTTTAATATCAAAATTTTTCTGTAGATAATTTTAACATCGAAAATTTTCTATAGAATATTTTAACATCGAAAATTTTCTATAGAAAATTTTAACAACGAAAATTTGCTATAGAAAATTTTAATAACGAAAATTTGCTATTGAAAATTTTAAATATTGAAAATTTTCTATAGAAAACTTTAATATCGAAAATTTTCTATAGAAAATTTTAACACCGAAAATTTTCTATAGAAGATTTTAACACCGAACATTTTCTTTAGAAAATTTTAACACCGAACATTTTCTTTAGAAAATTTTAACACCGAAAATTTTCTATAGAAAATTTTAACAGAAAAAAAATTTTCTATAGAAAATTTTAACACCGAAAATTTTCTATAGAAAATTTTAACACCGAAAATTTTCTATAGAAAATTTTAACACCGAAAATTTTCTATAGAAAATTTTAACACCGAAAATTTTCTATAGAAAATTTTGACACCGAAAATTTTCTATAGAAAATTTTGACACCGAAAATTTTCTACAGAAAATTTTAACACCGAAAATTTTCTATAGAATATTTTAACACCGAAAATTTTCTATAGAATATTTTAACACCGAAAATTTTCTATAGAATATTTTAACACCGAAAATTTTCTATAGAAAATTTTAACACCGAAAATTTTCTATAGAATATTTTAACACCGAAAATTTTCTATAGAAAATTTTAACACCGAAAATTTTCTATAGAAAATTTTAACACCGAACATTTTTTTTTTTGAAAATTTTAACACAGAAAATTTTCTATAGAAAATCTTAACACCGAAAATTTTTACACCGATAATTTTCTATAGAAAATTTTAACACCGAATTTCTTTAGAAAATTTTAACAAAGAAAATTTTTTATAGAAAATTTTAACAAAGAAAATTTTCTATAGAAAATTTTAACAAAGAAAATTTTCTATAGAAAATTTTAACAAAGAAAATTTTCTATAGAAAATTTTAACAAAGAAAATTTTCTATAGAAAATTTTAACACGGAAAATTTTCTATAGAAAATTTTAACACGGAAAATTTTCTATAGAAAATTTTAACACCGAAAATTTTCTATATAAAATTTTAACACCGAAAATTTTCTATAGAAAATTTTAACAACGAAAATTTTCTATAGAAAATTTTGACACCGAAAGTTTTCTATAGAAAATTTTAACACCGAAAATTTTCTATATAAAATTTTAACACCGAAAATTTTCTATAGAAAATTTTAACACCGAAAATTTTCTATAGAAAATTTTGACACCGAAAATTTTCTATAGAAAATTTTAACACGGAAAATTTTCTATATAAAATTTTAACACGGAAAATTTTCTATAGAAAATTTTAACACGGAAAATTTTCTATAGAAAATTTTAACACGGAAAATTTTCTATAGAAAATTTTAACACGGAAAATTTTCTATAGAAAATTTTAACACGGAAAATTTTCTATAGAAAATTTTAACACGGAAAATTTTCTATAGAAAATTTTAACAAGGAAAATTTTCTATAGAAAATTTTAACACGGAAAATTTTCTATAGAAAATTTTAACACGGAAAATTTTCGATAGAAAATTTTAACAAAGAAAATTTTCTATAGAAAATTTTAACAAAAAAAATGTTCTATAGAAAATTTTAACAACGAAAATTTTCTATAGAAAATTTTTTCACCGAAAATTTTCTATAGAAAATTTTTTCACCGAAAATTTTCTATATAAAATTTTTTCACCGAAAATTTTCTATATAAAATTTTATCAACGAAAATTTTCTATAGAAAATTTTAACAACGAAAATTTTCTATAGAAAATTTTAATATCTCAAAATTTTCTATAGAAAATTTTAATATCTCAAAATTTTCTATAGAAAATTTTAATATCGAAGATTTTCTATAGAAAACTTTAATATCGAAAATTTTAGTGTCGAAAATTTTCAATAGAAAATTTTAGTATCAAAAATTTTCTATAGAAAATTTTAGTATCAAAAATTTTCTATCGAAAATTTTAATATCGAAAATTTTCTATAGAAAATTTTTACATCAAAAAATTTCTATAGAAAATTTTTACATCAAAAATTTTCTGTAGAAAATTTTTATATCGAAAATTTTCTATAGAAAATTTTTACATCGAAAATTTTCTATAGAAAATTTTTACATCGAAAATTTTCTATAGAAACTTATTACATCGAAAATTATCTATAGAAAATTTTTACATCGAAAATTTTCAATAGAAAATTTTTACATCGAAAATTTTCTATAGAAAATTTTTACATCGAAAATTTTCTATAGAAAATTTTCTATAGAAAATTTTTACATCGAAAATTTTTTATAGAAAATTTTTACATCGAAAATTTTCTATAGAAAATTTTTACATCGAAAATTTTCTATAGAAAATTTTAACGTCGAAAATTTTCTATAGAAAATTTTAACGTCGAAAATTTTCTATAGAAAATTTTAACGTCGAAAATTTTCTAAAGAAAATTTTTATTTATTTGGGGATTAATTATTCGAACTTTAGAATTAATTAAAAAATAAGGTTTAATCAGGCTTGAGTTCATTTAATGTTCAAATTATTAATTTTGAAAATTTGAAAAGTAATTGTGGAGAAAAACTGAAAAAATTATTTTTGAACGCGGCTCAGTGGATTGCAATTTCTGTCCCGCCACAGGACGTAAGTAATAGGAGAATACACAATCAATTAAACGTAGTGATGTTCGATCAAACTCAATGAGTTAAATTGATGATTATCTCTGCAATTTGACAACTCGACTGGGGTCGAGGGCGCTAAGTGCTGATGACGTCCTGTGCCGGGAAAGAAATTGCAATCCACTGAGCCGCGTTCAAAAAGAATTTTTTCAGTTTTTCTCCACAATTACTTTTCAAATTTTCAAAATTAATAATTTGAAAATTAAATGAACTCAAGCCTGATTAAACCTAATTTTTCAATCGAAAATTTGAATATCAAAAATTTTATGTAGAAAATTTTAATATCAAAAATTTTATGTAGAAAATTTTAATAACGAAAATTTTCTATAGAAAATCTTAAAATCGAAAATTTTCCATATAAGATCTTAATATCGAAAATTTTCTATATAAAATCTTAATATCGAAAATTTTCTATATAAAATTTGTATATCGAAAATTTTCTATAGAAAATCTTTAAATCAAAAATTTTCTATAGAAAATCGAAAAATCGAAAAATTTGATATCGAAAATTTTCTGTTGAAAAATCTAATTATCGAAAATTTCTTATAATTAATAATAACAAATATTTACTATGAAAGATCTAAGCATCGAAAATTTTCCATCAAAAATTTTTGAGAAAAAAATTTCTTTTATCAAAAGCGAAGGAGAGAAATTTGTTTATATCAAAAGTTAGTTTTGATCTTTATTGTAATTCGGCTGAAGTGCTTATTCGGTTTTATCAAAATTGTAGTTATTTGGCCATTATAATGATGGAATATGCCCACAACGAAAGATATTGTTTTAAGTTTTTTTTCTTCCTATAAAATTTTAAACTTTTCTCTATATTTCTGGCATTTCTTTTTTCGTGTCTTAAGACAAAAAAATGCGTTTTATTTTTATATAAATTTTAAAACAAAGATTGCCAGCCAGCCCGATTGAAGTTCTCAAAGTAAGGAAGGCATTCAAAAAGAAAAGAATCATCTCCATAAGTATATGGTGCAATATCGAAGGCATCACATCTTCCTTCAAACATTTATCCATCATTCCGTCAGTCAGTCCATACCTTTAATCATATTTTCAGCAAATTATTATAATGTATTATTATATATTTCTTTTTCTTTTTTTCGATTTTTTGTGGGCAAAAAAAAAGATATTGTGTTAAATTTTTCGCTGAAGTCCTACAGTTCTTTTCTGTTGATTTCTTTTCGTTTTCTTTAAATGTGAGGAAATATTTGAGGTTTCTTCTTGTCGTTGGGAATAATGCGTTTTAATGTTTTTTTTTTTTTTTATAAAAGTTCTGAATATTTTTTTATTTGTTTATATTTTGTTGCAGTTTTTGCTCATTTATTATGAAAAATCGAATTGTTTTTGTTAATATCATCCCAATTATAATTTACATTCAAATATACAAAGTAGTTATTTATTTATTATTTCTCATTTTTAATGGAGGTCTTTTTCTTTTTTGTTCGTTTTGCATAAGGATTTGTGGGAATAAAATAAAGTTTTGTTTTTATTTTTTTCTTTTTCGCTTTGAAAAGTTCAAAAACCCCATTATTTTGTATATCAACATCTAAATTAAGTAGCTACCCTCTGCTCTTGGTCCATCTCGTAAATTGTCTTAAATTGATGAGGTTGATCTTAAATTTTGCATAACAAAAACATAATTTAATATTGATTTCTGTTGTTTTTTTGCCGGGTTCTTTTTAAAAGATAATAAATTTCTAGATTCTACTGCTACCATCTATTCGTCCATCCATCCATCCATCCATTTGTTTCTTTGACACAAAACTATTACCTTAACCATTGAGCCATATGCCTATTAACTCTAATGTCAATCTGAAATCCATTTTCTAAAAGGTTTACACTTTCGAAAAAGAAAAAAAATCTACATACGATATATCCAGAATATGCAATTTGTTCCTTTATATCTACGGAAATTTGCTTATGTTGGAAAAAAAAGTTTTAAAATAAATAAAAAAGAAAAATGTTTTGGAACAAAGAATTCTATGGAGCTGAAGGTTAAAATAAGCTCCTGAGAAAAGTATAAAAAGTCTACTTACTACTGGAACGAATGGTAGCAGATACAAAATTGCTTCAGTTTAAGTTTCAAAGGAAATTTGTTTCTTGTTTATTTTCATTTTAGTCGTTTTTTTTATGTTAACCTATTCTATTTTTTATGTTAACCATTATTTGAAGTGACATAAGATGAGAAAAATGAATATTTTTCTGGACATAAAAACATAAATATTCCTAAAAAGGGGGATAAGGATTGAAAAGTGCTCATATAGAAAATCTTTAAGCAGTAGACTTTTAAAGCGGAAAATTTCTCTCGAAAAATTTCGATACGAACAATTATTAAAACGAAATTTTCCTAAAGAAAAAATTTCTAAAGAAAATTTTAATTCCTAAAATGTTGCATAAATTCTTTTAATCAAAATTTTCACTCTAAAATTTTTTATATGAACAATTTTCTATCGAAAATTTTCTTTCAATATGAAAATTTTCGATATTTACTCCTAGAATTATTTCTCGAAAAAAGATATACAAATAAACAATTTTTTCCAAAAACTTTTGATATGGATAATTTTATCTGTAACTTTTTACATATAAACAATTTTCTCCAAAAAAAAAATCTTAATTTCAAAACTTTTGGATAAAAAATTTGTTTAATTAAATTTTCCCACCAAAAGTTTCGAGACTAAGATTTTCGATATTAAAATTTTCTATAAAAAATTTTCAAAACTAAGAGAAAATTTTTGCAATTAAGATTTTCTATTGTCAATTACATTAATAAATAAATGTAACAGACTGGGATTAAGTGCGAATAATTTATCTTTGGATTAAGATTTTCTATATATGAAGACTTTTTATAGAAAATTTTCAATCCTTATTTTTTTATGGAAAATTTTTCTACAGAAAATTTTTGATATTAAGATTTTCTTCAAAAATTTTCGAAAGTAAAATTTTCTTCAAAAATTTTCAAAATTAAAATACTCTATAGAAAATTTTTGAAAAAAAAGATTTTTTATAAAAAATTTTTGTTGTAAAGATTTTTTATAGAATGTTTCTGATATTAAAATTTTCCATCGTAAATTTTCTATAAAAAATTTTAATATCGAAAACTTTCTAGACAAAATTTTAATATCGAAAATTTTCTATAGAAAATTTTAATATTGAAAATTTTCCATAAAAACCTGATATCGAAAATTTTCTATAAAAAATTTTTTATAGAAAAATTTAATATCGAAAATTTTCTATAGAAAAATGTAATATCGAAAATTTTTTATAAAAAATTTTAATATCGAAAATTTTCTATAGAAAATTTTAATATCGAAAATTTTCTATAGAAAATTTTAATATTGAAAATTTTCCATAAAAACCTGATATCGAAAATTTTCTATAAAAAATTTTTTATAGAAAAATTTAATATCGAAAATTTTCTATAGAAAAATGTAATATCGAAAATTTTTTATAAAAAATTTTAATATCGAAAATTTTCTATAGAAAAATTTAATATCGAAAATTTTCTATAGAAAATTTTAATATCGAAAATTTTCTATATAAAATTTTAATATTGAAAATTTTCTATAGAAAATTTTAATATCGAAAATTTTCTATAGAAAATTTTAATATCGAAAATTTTCTATAGAAAATTTTAATATCGAAAATTTTCTATAGAAAATTTTAATATCGAAAATTTTCTATAGAAAATTTTAATATCGAAAATTTTCTATAGAAAATTTTAATATCGAAAATTTTCTATAGAAAATTTTAATATCGAAAATTTTCTATAGAAAATTTTAATATCGAAAATTTTCTATAGAAAATTTTAATATCGAAAATTTTCTATAGAAAATTTTAATATCGAAAATTTTCTATAGAACATTTTAACATCAAAAATTTTTTTTCTTTAAAATAACGAAAATGTTCAATATTAAGATTTTTTCGAAAATGAAATTAAGATTTTCTATTTATAAATAAATCAAATACACTGGATAAAGAATTTCTATACAAATTTTCGATTTATAAAAAAATTTAGATATTAGAATTTTCTATAGAAAATTTTTCTACAGAAAATTTTTGACATTAAAATTTTCTTCGAAAATTTTCGAAAGTAAGATTTTCTTCAAAAATTTTCGAAATTAAAATTTTCTATAGAAAATTTTTGAAATTAGAATTTTTAATAGAAAATTTTTGGTATAAAATATCTTTATATCGAATGTTTTTGATATTAGAATTTTCCTTCGAAAATTTTCAATACTAAGATTTTCTATGAAAATTTTCGAAGTTAAAATACATTAATAAATAAATGTAGTAGACTAGGATTAAGTGCGAATAATTTATCTTTGGATTTTCTATACAAAATTTTCAATATGAAGATTTATAGAAAATTGTTAATATAAAGATTTCTACAGAAAATTTTTGATATTAAGATTTTCCTGAAAAATTTTCAAAAGTAGAATTTTTTTAAAAATTTTCGATAGGTACATATTAAGATTTTCCTGAAAATTTTTCAAAAGTAGAATTTTTCAAAAATTTTCGATAGGAAGATTTTCTGTTGAAAAATTTTAGGCATTAACATTTTTTATAGAAAATTTCCGATGTTAAGGTTTTCTATAGAAAATTTTCGATGTTATGATTTCTATAAAAATATTTTCCATTTTAAGATTTTCTATAAAAAATTTTCGAAATTAAAATTTTCTATAGAAAATTTTTGGAACTTAGTTTTTCTTATAGAAAATCTATTATTAAAATTTTCTATTGAAAATTTAAATTTAAAAATTTTCTAAATAAAATTTTTTATCAAAATTTTCGATAGAAAATTCTCGATATTAAAATTTTCTATAGAAATTATCGATATTAAAATTTTCTATAAAAAATTCTCGATATTATAATTTTCTATAGAAAATTTTCGATATTAAAATTTTCCATAGAAATTTTCGATATTACAAATTTCCATACAAAATTTTCGATATTACAAATTTCCATACAAAATTTTCAGTAACATTTTGGATTTAAGGATTTTCTGTGCAAAATTTTCGATATTCTGATTCATTTGAAGTTTTCAATACAAAGATTTATTATAAAAAATTTGTAACTTTAAGATTTTTTATAGAAAATTTTTTATTTAAAGATTTTCTATAGAAAATTTTTGATTTAAGATTTTATTTTTAATTTAAAGATTTTCTATAAAAAATTTTAGATATTAAAATTTTGTATAGAAAATTTTCTATAGAAAATTTTGGACTTAAGATTTTTTCTAGAATTTTTTTGTCTATATAAATGTTCAGTTTTATTGTACATATACTCGCACATACTATACAACACATTTATAATAATGCATAAAACTGTATTTATCTACAATTAACTTTAGGCTTAAATAATAATTTTGTCATCAACTTTTTGAAATTTCCTTAAATAAATTTTGTTTTTCTTATTTTCACTCATCACCATCGTCACCTTACACAACGCTTGGTCGGTCAGTTGTTTGGTTGGTTGACTGTGACCAGTGGCAAATATTTGGCTCCAACAATTATGTTTGTATGTATATATTGCATCAGACGAATAAAATGTATATTTTAGGTACATTCTTACACTCGTAAATATATATGTATGTGCAAACATATACATATGTAGGTATGTACAGAAGACCGGTTCGATTTCCACACAAATGAAAATAAACTTCTGGCGCACTCTAAAACTGAACAAACGCAATTAGTAGATTTTTGAACCTTTTTTCTATTAGCTAAAATTATAAAACCTTAAAAAAGGGTGATTTAGGGGATATTGAATACCAAGCAACGGTTCTGATTTGTCTTAATTTGGTAAGCCAGAACGTCCGTAATTTCGACGGCAAGACCAAGTTTAGGGCAATTTTTCAAAGCTTGATATACGAAACTGGGGAACAGGAGCACAAGATCGAAGGACATGGAATTCTAAAGTATGCCATAAAGTAGGCCATTTAAGTAAGTAAGTAAAAAAAATATCAGTCAAATTGACCAACCAGTTCTTAAGTGATCCGGCACCATAAATGTATTGCTTCATTTGATACTTAAATTGACGAAGTTACCAGGCATAACCTAAACAGTATCAACACCCCAGTCTTCGAAAAAGTACCGAATTATAGTTTTTTATATTTTTTTTAAAACTTATTGATTGCTTATGAAGTAAGCAGTTTTTGGATGACTCAGCAGTTTTAGAATGACCCAGCAGTTGAAAGATGACTGATCGGTTATAGGATGAGTTTGTGGAATAACTCAGCTGGTGAAGTTGACTCAGTAATTTGAGAATGACTCAGGAGTTTTAGGATGACTCAGTAGTTTTTTTTGGAATGAATCAGCTATTAAGGATGAATTAGCAAGCTTAGGATGACTCAGCTTGTTTAGGCTAAATCAGCACTTATAGGATGACTCAGTAGTTTTAGGCTGACTTGGCGGTTTAAGGATTACTCAGCAGTTTTAAGACGGATCAGCAGTTTTAGAATGACTCAGTTGTTTCAAGATGACTCAGCAGTTTTGAGATGACTCAGTTGTTTCAAGATGACTCAGCAGCTTAAGGATGACTCATTAGTATTAAACTTATTCAGTAGTTTTAGAATGACATAGCCGTTTATAAATGTTTTTCAGGTTTTTTCCCTTTCGAACCTTGAATCGAAAAAGGACCTAACTTGTCTTTGATGTATTTTGATGGTAAAAGATTTTATATTCTTTGGTTCAAAAGATACATATGGGGTAAAACTCAGCTGGTGAAGGTGACTCAGTCATTTGAGAATGACTCAGGAGTTTTGGGATGACTCAGTAGTTTTTTGGAATGAATCAGCAATTTAAGAATAACTCAGCAGGTTTAGGATGACTTAGCTTGTTTAGGCTAAACCAACACTTATAGGATGAGTCAGCAGTTTTAGGATGACTCAGTAGTTTTAGGCTGACTTGGCGGTTTTAGGATTACTCAGCAGTTTTTGGACGGATCGCCAGTTTTAGAATGACTCAGTTGTTTCAAGATGACTCAGCAGTTTTGGAATGACTCAGCTGTTTCAAGATGACTCAGCAGTTTTAGGATGACTCAGTAATATTTAAATTATTCAGTAGTTTTAGAACGACTCAGCTGTTTATAAATGTTTTTCAGGTTTTTACCCTTTTGAACCTTGAATCGAAAAAGGACCAAACTTGTCTTTCATGTATTTTCATGGTGAAAGACTTTATATTCTTTGGTTCAAAAGATACATATGGGGTAAAAAAAAGTACCAAACATTTGTTTTTATTCTTTATTACCCTCTATTTGTGCCATTTTCGAAAAACTTGTGACAAGTGTCCTCTTATTTGTGTAACTTATCCAAAGCTCATTTTGTTTCTATCGATTCTGGTAACAAAGATGTTTACTAATTTTTACCTTTTTTATAAGTTAAAATTTCATTTTTAACTCCTAAACTTAAAAATTAGTTATCTTGACGACTCATAACTTTGAATTCTTTTAAAAATTGCAAAATTTGTTTTTTGGGTAAGTTTAAGTGTTTAGGTCTTATATAAGAACGACTCACATAAAAATCTAGAATCTACAAAAAAAAATTATATGCGGCGATTTGGTTTAATTTTGCCTATTTTCTGTACTGTCGATGCATTAGACCGTTGTATTCTTGGGAGTTGGTTGGTTGGTGAGCCTGCTGCTGTTTCCAAGTCCATCCTAAGCAATGTTAATGTTAAATTGGAGAATATGTGTGTGAGTGTGTATGTTAATGTTTACGGTTTCCTTATTGTTGTATGGATTGATTCTGTGCATCGCCACTGAGTAACGCAATTCTTTAGGTTCTTTTTCGTTTCCTCGATTTGCATAAACTTACATGTATGTAGTTCTTTCTGTATATATTACCGTATGTATTTGAAATGTGTCTGTTTTCCTCTAATATAAATACTAATAAAAGAATAGAAGAATTAGGCTTGAGTTTGCAAATGTTTAAGTGTGAGTATAGGCCTGTGTTCTAGAAAGAACCAGGCTACAATCCATGAATATTTTTTCCTATACTAATACATGGAAATGTATGTATGTCTAAGGAGAAAAATGTGTGATAGTCAAAGGAACCTTTGCCGTTGTTGGGTGAGTTTGTATGAAACTCCTTTTTAGAATCATACGGTTTTTAGTGGCAACTAACGTTACCTTTACCTCCAATAATACATCATGTCCAGGAGTTGTGGTAACTACTCAAGTGAACTAAAAATCCTGCCAATGTACATTTCTATGTAACATATTGATGCACCAAAAGGATTCATTTATATTGAGAGTGTAAGAGTGTGTGTGTTCCTTATAGCCTCTACTATACGCATCAAATTTTTTCTAACTAAGAACTTTTTACTGCAAACTCATGAGTTTCGTTTCTTTGGTCTAAACAATAATAGAAACAACATCAGAGTAGAAAAAAAAAACACAAACTTTTCACTTTTGGATTGCATTACGACAGCTACTGTGTCTAACTGGGTGGCTGTTATTGATGCCTTGAAAATCCTCATACCCTCATTTTGTCATCTAAGGAAAAAGGAAATATTAGAAGCAACTAGACTCAGATGTTTGTGGAATATTATAACGAAAAACTTCACTAGCTCCCAACATTCAAAAAATCATCATCATCATCATGAAAGCATTGATGTGTAAGTGTGTGTATGTGTGCTTCCAACTTGGTTTGTCCTCTAGCTCTCACGCTTAAGAGCCCATGTCTGTTTTTCTTGTATAAGTTTGTAACATTGTATGTTCGTCCATATCCTATGAATCGTATATGTTTGATATGCCTGCATATTAAATTGAATCGAATTCTACACTCATATGTTGGGCTAAACTATAGAAACATGCAAAAATGTATACTTACATTTATCGACAAACCTTACACTTATTGCTTCCCTTGTACCAACCAATTCATGTTGCAAGCCAAGTTAAAGCATCCATCCATCCATCCATACCATACCATCAGCCTCATTCATTCATTCCTACTCCTCCTGCTGCCTGATATTTTTCTATTTCATAGTTTATTGTGGAAACGTCGTAGCTAGAATAAGTTACGTTTAGAAATAGGCGGAGTTATCAACGTTTTCAAAAAGTCTTTATAATAAAAATTCACCGTATATTTAGTACAAGTTTATATTTTTGTATATCTTTCATACAACCGTATATCGAATACATTCAAGGCATATACAAACTAATAAAATATACGAGAATTCTCGTCCATCCATCCATATATATTGATACATATTTACAGTAAAAACACATTTTAATGGAGAAGAAAATTTTCGCATTCATAGTTTTATTTCGAAAATTTCCAAAATCTTAAATTTTTTCTTAAAAATTTTCGATTTCATAACTTGCACTCCAAAACTGTCGATTCTGAAATTTTATCTGGGAATTTTTGTCTTGATTTTTTTAGACAATTTTCGACACTACGATTTTCTATAGAAAATTTTCGATGTTAAGATTTTTTATCAAAAATTATTGATTTTTAAATTTTATAGAAAATTCTTGATGTTAAGATTTTCTATAGAAAATTTTCGATGTTAAGATTTTTTATCAAAAATTTCTTATGTTAAGATTTTTTATCAAAATCTATTGATTTTTAATTTTATAGAAAATTCTTGATGTTAAGATTTTCTATTGAAAATTTTCGATGTTAAAATTTTCTATACAAAATTTTCGTTGTCAAGATTTTCTATAAAAAATTTTCTTTGATAAGATTTTCTATAGAAAATTTTCGATGTTAAGATTTTCTATAGAAAATTTTCGATGTTAAAATTTTCTAAAGAAAATTTTCGATGTTAAGATTTTCTAAAGAAAATTTTCGATGTTAAGATTTTCTATAGAAAATTTTCGATGTTAAGATTTTCTAAAGAAAATTTTCGATGTTAAGATTTTTTAAAGAAAATTTTCGATGTTAAGATTGTCTAAAAAAAATTTTCGATGTTAAGATTTTCTAAAGAATATTTTCGATGTTAAGATTTTCTTTAGAAAATTTTCGACGTTAAGATTTTCTATATAAAATTTTCGATATTTTGATTTTCTATAGAAAATTTTCGATGTTAAATTTTCTATAGAAAATTTTCGATATTAAATTTTCTATAGAAAATTTTCGATGCTAAAAATTTCTATAGACAATTTTCGACCTTAATATTTTGTATAAAAAAAAAATTTTTTGGTGTTAGGATTTTCTATAAAAAAATTTTTGATGAACATTTTTTCTATAGAAAATTTTTGATGAACATTTTTTCTATAGAAAATTTTTAATATTTATATTTTCTATAGAAAATTTTTGATGTTAAGATTTTCAATAGAAGATTTTTAGTTTGAGATTTTCAATAGAAAATTTTGTTTTTAAAATTTTCTGAAAAAAAATTTTGACCTAAAGATTTTCCAAAGAAAATTTTTGATGTTAAGATTTTTTACAGAAAATTTTCGATGTTAATATTTTCTATAGAAAATTTTTGATTTAAAGATTTTCTATAGAGAAATTTTTAATTTTTTAAGTATTTAAATATTTTATAGAAAATTTTTGTTGTTAAGATTTTCTATCAAATATTTTTGTTGTTAAAATTTCCTATAGAAAATTTTTGGTGTCAAGGTTTTCTATAGAAAATTTTAATATTAAGATTTTTTCTAGAATATTTTCCAAAGAAAAATTTTTTCGTTAGTATTTTCTAATGAACATTTTTCATGCGAAGATTTTCTATAGACATTTTTTTATATCGAAAATTCTCTAAAGAAATGTTTTATAATTAAAACTTTTTATATAAAATTAAAGTATCGCAAATTTTCTATAAAAAATTTTAAGATCGAAAATTTTCTTAAAATTTTTTTTTTAAGATTTTAATATCCAAAACTTTCTAGACAAAAATTTTCAATATCGAAATTTTCTAGACAACAATTTTAAATACCAAAAATTTCTATAAAAATTTTTAATATCGAACATTTTTGATGGAAATTTTAAATATCGAAAATTTTCTTAAAAAAATTTTCCCAAAAATGTTTAATATTAAAAATTTTCGATGAAAGTTTTGTTTACAAAAAAATTTTCATAAAAATGTTTAAATCACAAATTTTCTATTTATGATTTAAAAAAATATTTTCAAAAATCAAAAATTAATAGAAAATTTTCAATAGAAACTTTTAATATCAAATATTTTCGATTGACATTTTTTCCATTAAAAAAATTTCTATAGAAATTTTTAATATCAAAAAATTTCTATAGAAATTTTTAATATCAACAATTTTCTATAAAAATTTCAAGATAAAAAATTGTTTATAAAAATTTGTACAAAAAGTTTTAGTATCAAACATTTTTATATAAAAAATTTTCTATTATTTTTTTTAGATCAAAAATTTTTAATATCAAACATTTTTAATATCAAAATTTTTCTATAAAAATTTTGAATATAAAAATTTTTAATATAAAAAATTATCTATAAAAATTTTTAATATCAAAAATTTTCTATAAAAATTTTAATATCAAAAATTTTCTATAAAAATTTTAATATTAAAAATTTCTTATAAAAATTTTTAATATCAAAAATTTCCATAGAAATTTTTAATCTCCAAAATTTTAAGTTTTGAAAATAGAAAAAAACTTTAAATTTTCTGTAGAAATTTTTAATATCAAAAGTTTTCCATAAAAATTTTAATATCGAAAATTTTCTATAAAAGTTTTTAATATGAAAAATTGTCTATAGAAATTTTAATATCGAAAACTTTCTATAGAAATTTTTAATATCAAAATTTTTATATAGAAATTCTTAATATTCAAAATTTTCTATAAAAATTTTTAATATCAAAAATTTTTTATAGAAATTTTTAATATCAAAAATTTTTTATAGAAATTTTTAATATCAAAAATATTTTATAGAAATTTTTAATTTCAAAAATTTTTTATAGAAATTTTGAATATCAAAAATTTTCGATAAAAATTTTAATATTAAAAATTTCTTGTAAAAATTTTTTATATCAAAAATTTCCATAGAAATATTTAATCTCCAAAATTTTAAGTTTTGAAGATAGAAAAAAATTTAAAATTTCCTGTAAAAATTTTTAATATCAAAAGTTTTCTATAGGAATTTTAATATCAAAAATTTTCTATAGAAATTTTTAATATCAAAAATTTTCTATAGAAATTTTTAATATCAAAAATTTTCTATAGAAATTTTTAATGTCAAAAATTTTCTATAGAAATTTTGAAAATCGAAATTTTTGTATAGAAATTTTTTATATTAAAAATTTTCTATAAAAATTTTTAATATCAAACAATTTCTATAGAAATGTTTAATGCCACAAATTTTCTATAGAAATTTTTAATATCAACAATTTTTTTTAGAAATTTTTAATATCAAATATTTTCGATACAAATTTTTAATATCGAAAAATTTCTATAGAAATTTTTAATATCGAAAAATTTCTATAGAAATTTTAATAACGAAAATTTGTAAAGAAAATATTTGTTGAAATATCAGAAAAAGTTATTTGAAGCTTCCATTTGTGTTGTATCCACAGTAAACAATTCTTCGATATTTTATATTTTCGAATTTGTGAGGACCCTCATACTCGCAGAGAAAAACTTAAATTCAATCACACATACTTGCACACACACAATCCTGCAACATTTTGTACCCTTTTACTCGAAGAGTAAAGAGGAACGATGTTCTCGTATAAATATTTTTTTTTATTTCCAATATTTTGTTTTTGCTTAAAGTTTTTTTCCCTGAAAATTATTCACATTTACATGCAAGTATGTACGTATGTATGTATTTATGTATCTACGAGTAGTCAGTCGTAGATACTAGAGAAACAAAAAAAATAACAAGAACAACAAAGTTAGTTGTATTAGAATATGGTGATTCTATAGATTTTTTCCTTATGCAAAACATTTTTATATGAGTTTGAGATCGAAACGAAATAGAAAAAAAAAGTAGAAAAATTATTGCTTTACTCAATAGTACTTCAATACTGAGATGACGTTGTCGATGTCGGTGGTGACGATGATGATGATGATGAGGAGCTTTAGGAGGAGTATAATGATGATGACGACGACGATGTTGCCAATGTTGGAATTGGGTGACGGGTGGCTCCACTAGTGGCAGTTGCGATATTGATGATGATGACGATTTCGTTACTTAGTCGCTTAGTTTATGTTGTTGTTGTTGCTCTGATGCTGTTGCCCAGGATGAAGGGAATCTGGAGGTTCAAGTGTCTTTACTGTTATCGCTTCTAATGCTGCTGGTAGTGTTGACGGTTGCTATTGCTGTTCTATAGTTTTTGCTGTTGTTGTTGCTATCGTTCTTTTCTGTTATTTTATTATTGTGAAAAGGTAGAAAGAAGCGAGACATTTTTGCTAATGCATTGATTAAAATTGAATTTTTAATTAAAATATATGTTGTTCTTGTTGTAAATTTGTTGTTGTTACTGTTTAGTTTTTTGTTGTTTTACCGCTGCTGTTGCTGTTGCTGTTACTGTAACTGCTACTGTTGATATTTTTGTTACATCTGCAGTTGTTACTGTCTTTTTTTCTAGTTCTATATATTTTTACATATTTTATATAGATTTGTTTTATCCTACACTTATATTTTTTTTTTTCAAATTCAATATTTATACCCTACGCCACTATTAGAGGGATGGGCATTATACGATTCTGTAATGCAGAGAAATATTGCTCTGACACCCAAGTCAAAGTCACATACCGATCTACTCAGAATCACGGAAAAAATATCTTGTTTTTATAACAGAAATTGAATATTGAAATTAAACAAAATTGATGGGAAATCATTACCAAGATTAAGATTTGTATACAATAAAGATTTATATTTTATTTATTTAAATATTGCTTGTACAAAGCTTTGTAACAAATTTCTTTATAATTAGTCCATAGCCCCCTAAAAGACCCACTTTCCAATATCTTTAAAATGTAATAAAACTCATTCAAACACTAACATCAAGCAGAAAATACAAAAACAAGGGCAATTTTCTGCCAATAGTCCCACTTTGACCATGATTCTATAGTCGAAACAAAACTCATCACAATTTTATTGGGTATCCAAAAGTCGGACTTACCTCTTACTGTATGCAATTGTTTTTGTTTGTGTTAGTAATATTGTAAGTTTGTATGAGTTTTCAAGTTTTCTACCTTCAACGAGTACTTACACATATCGTTTGGATTAAATATTATTATTTTTATTATTATTTTTTTATGTTTTATTTTCCTATTTCTTCAATGATTGAATATAGAGAAGAAGTACGAGTGTATAGAATATTTATTATTTTCATTTTTCTTCTCTTTTTTATTGTATTGTTTACATACACAGACACAAATACATGCATCTCTTTAATAATGAATATAAATTAGACAGATCCTTGATTTTCTAAGTTTTGGATATGAACAATTTTGTAGACAAAATGTTCTTAAGAAAATTTTTTATGTTAAAAATTTCTATAGAAAATTTTCGATATTAAAAAATTCTATAAAAAAATTTTGATATAAAAATTTCTACAGAAAATTTTCGATATTAAAAATTTCTTTAGAAAATTTTTGATATTAAAAATGTCTATAGAATATTTTCGGTATTAAAATTGTTTTTAGAAAATTTTCGATATAAAAAATTTACCTACAAATTTTTGAATTAAAAATTTCTACAGAAAATATCCGATATTAAAAATTTCTATTCAAAATTTTCGATATTAAAAATGTCTGTAAAGAAAATTTTCGATATTAAAAATTTTTACAGAATTTTTTCGATATTAAAAATTTCCATAGAAAATGTTTAACATTAAAAATTTCTATAATAAATTCTATAGTAAATTTTCTATATTAAAATTTCTTAAAAAATTTTGAATATTAAAAATTTTTATAGAAAATTTATATATTATATTAAAATTTTTTCTATAGAAAATTTCTGATATTGAAAATTTCTATAGAAAATTTTAAATATTAAAAATTTCTATAAAAAATTTTCGATATTATAAATTTCTATAGAAAATTTTCGATATTAAAAGTTTCTATCGAAAATTTTCGACATTAAAATAGATAAATAGACAAATTTCGATATAGAAAAAATTTTACAGAAAATTTTCGATCCTAAAAATTCTATAGAAAATTTTCGATATTAAAAATCTCTGTAGAAAATTTTTGTTATAATTTCTTTGGAAAATTTACTATCTTAAAAATTTCTATAGACAAATTTCGATATTAAAAATTTCTATAGAAAATTTTCGATATTAAAAATTCCTATAAAAAATTTTTGACATTAAAAATCAATACAGAAAACCTCGGATATTAAATATTTCTATTCAAAATTTTCGATATTAAAAATTTCTGTAGAATATTTTTGATATCAAGAATTTCTAAAGAAAATTTTCGATATTAAAAATTTCTATAGAAATTTTTCGAATTTAAAAATTTTTATAGAAAATTTTCGATATTAAAAATTTTAATAGAAAATTTTCAATATTAAAAATGTCTATAGAAAATTTTAGATATTAAAAATTTATAAAAAAAAATTTTCAATATTGAAAATTTCTAAAGAAAATTTTCGACATTAAAATTTCTATAGAAAATTTTTGATATTAAAAATTTCTATAGAATATTTTCGACATTCAAATTTCTATAGAAAATTTTCAACATTCAATTTCTATAGACAAATTTTAATATAAAAAAATTTTACAGATAATTTTCCATCCTAAAAATTTCTATAGAAAATTTTCGATATATAAAATTTCTGTAAAAAATTTTCGTTATTAAAAATTTCTTTAGAAAATTTTCTATCTTAAAAATTTTTTAAAGTCAATTTTCGCTATTAAAAAATTCTATAGAAAATTTTCGATATTAAAAATATCTATAAAAAATTTTCGACATAAGAAATCACTGCAGAAAACTTCCGATATTAAAAAATTCTATTCAAAATTTTCGATATTAAAAATTTCTGTAGAATATTTTTGAAATTAAATGTTTCTAAAGAAAATTTTCGATATTAAAAATTTCTATAGAAATTTCCAGAATTTAAAAACTTTTATTAAAAATTTTAGATATTAAAAATTTATATAAAAAATTTTTCAATATTGAAAATTTCTATAGAAAATTTTCCATATTAAAATTTCTAAAGAAAGTTTTGAATATTGAAAATTTTTATAGAAAATTTTCGACATTAAAATTTCAAATTTACAAATTTCGAAATTTACAAATTTCGATATAAAAAAAATTTTCGATCCTAAAAATTTCTATAGAAAATTTTCGATACTAAAAATTACTGTAGAAAATTTTCGTTATTAAAAATTTCTTTAGAAAATTTTCCATCTTAAAAATTTCTATAGAAAATTTTGGATATTCAAAATTTCTATAGGAAATTTTCGATATTAAAATTTTTGTTAGAAAATTTTCGATCTTAAAAATTTCTATAGAAAATTTTTTATATTCAAAATTTCTATAAGAAATTTTCGGTATTAAAACTTTCCAAAGGAAATTTTTCATATTAAAAATTTCTATAGAAAATTTTCGATATTAAAAACTTATATAAAAAAATTTCGATATTAGGATTTTTTATAGAAAATTTTTGATATTAAGATATTCTATAGAAGTTTTTCGAGATAAATATTTTTCTATAAAAATTTTCGACGTTAAAAATTTCTTTAGAAAATAGTCGATATATAATGTTTCTATTTAAAATTTTCGAAATTAAAAATTTCTATTGAAAAATTATCGTATTAAAAATTATATAAACAAATTTTTGATACTAAAAATTTTTATAGAAAATTAACGATATTAAAAATTTCTATACAAAATCTTAGATATTAAAAATTTTTATTGAAAATTTTCGATATTGCGGCTTTCTATTGAAATTTTTCAATCAAAAAAAACCTTTAGAAAATTTTCGAAATTAAAATTTCTCTAAAAAATGTTTGATATTTAAAATTTCTTAACTTTTTAAATTTCTGTAGAAAAATTTTTATATTAAAAATTTCTATAGAAAATTTTCGATATTAAAATTTCTATAGAAAATTTGCAATAATAAAATTTCTATAGAAAGTTTTCGATATTAAAAATTTCCATTGAAAATTTTCGATATAAAAAATTTCTTTAGAAAATTTTCGATGCTAAAAATTTCCATAGAAAATTTTTGATATTAAAAATTTCTATAGAAAATTTTTGATATTAAAAATTTCTATAGAAAAGTTTTGATATTAAGACTTTCTACAGAAATTTTTCGGTGAAAGGATTTTTTATAGAAATTTTCGATACTAAAAATTTCTGTAGAAAATTTTCGATCATAAAAATTTTATAGAAAATTTACAATTTTAAAAATTTTTATAGAATATTTTCGATATTCGAGTTAATAATAAAAAATTTTCGATAATAAGGTTTTCATAGGAAAATTTTCAATATATTTTTGATATCAAAATTTGCTATAGAAAATTTTTGTTATCAAGATTTCTCTAAAACAATGTTTTATCAAAATTTTCTATAGAATATTTTCGTTATAAAGATTTTCTTTAGAAACCTCTCGTTATTAAATATTCTATACAAATTTTATGTTATCAAGATTTTCTATAAAAAAATTTCGTTATAAGCTTTTTTATAGGAAATTTTCCTTATCAAGAATTTCTACAAAAATCTCTTTCTCAAGATTTTCTACCGAAAATGTTCTTTATTGAAATTTTTGTAAAACTTTTTTTATAAAAATTTTCTTTGCCTTTGCTTTATCACCCTAATATAATCTCTAACGTGAAATATTCTTAAGCGGTTTATATTGGAAAAATACATTATTATGCATAAAGTTATTGTGTATACATATTTTAATATCGAAAAAGATTTAAGAGTTATTCAAAATCAATAACTAGTGGATTTTGTTTTAATAAAAAATTCCAAACCGTTTTTCTCTTACATATTTTTTTTCCTAGTTTCCTACGTTACCATCTCATATTCCATGAATATGTATACTTTTAATTAAAATTACTTTTTTTTCTAGATTTCTTCCATTAAAATATTGCAGCAAAAATGAAAATGATAAAATATCATAGGTATTATTACTAGATATCGCTGAAGAGACAAATAAATTGTAAATTAATTTAAGACTAGATATACTTAAGTATTTGGCTGCAAATGTTAACAAGGATTTTTATAATTGTTTTCAGAAATTTTCGATGTGAATAATTTGGCCTCAAAAAATCATATTAAAAATTTGCTTTAATTAGATTTTTAAATTTAAGAAATAAAGATTTTCTATAGAAAACTTCTATATAAAGATTTTCTATAAAAAATCTTTAATATAAAGATTATCTATAGAAAATCTTCAATATAAATATAAATAAATATAAATAAATATATTTAAAAGTCTTTAATATTAAGATTTTTTAAGTTTTTCAATAGAAAATTTCGAAGATTAACATTTCCTACAGAAAATTTTCGAGCTTAGGATTTTCTAAAGAAAATTTTCGAGATTTAGCTTTGCTACAAAAAATATTCAATATATAGAATTTCCATAGAAAATTTTCGATTTCTATAGAAAATTTTCGATGTGAATGTTTTCTATAGAAAATTTTCGATGTGAATGTTTTCTATAGAAAATGTTCGATGTGAATGTTTTCTATAGAAAATGTTCGATGTGAATGTTTTCTATAAATTAATGTTGTCTATAGAAAATTTTCGATATTAATATTTTCAATAGCAATTTTTCGATGTTAATATTTTCTATAGAAAATTTTCGATGTTAATATTTTCTATAGAAAATTTTCGATGTTAATATTTTTTATAGAAAATTTTCGCTGTTTATATTTTCTATAGAAAATTTTCGATGTTAATATTTTCTATAGAAAATTTTCGATGTTAATATTTTCTATAGAAAATTTTCGATGTTAATATTTTCTATAGAAAATTTTTGATGTTAATATTTTCTATAGAAAATTTTCGATGTTATTATTTTCTGTAAAAATTTTTCGATGTTTTTATTTTCTGTAGAAAATTTTCGATGTTTATATACTCTATTAAAAATTTTCAATGTTAATATCTTCTATAAAAAATTTTCAATGTAAATATTTTCTCTAGAAAATTTTCGATGTTAATATTTTCTCTAGAAAATTTTCGATGTTAATATTTTCTACAGAAAATTTTCGATGTTAAAATTTTCTATAGAAAATTTTCGATGTTAATATTTTCTATAGAAAATTTTCGATGTTAATATTTTCTATAGAAAATTTTCGATGTTAATATTTTCTATAGAAAATTTTCGATGTTAATATTTTCTATAGAAAATTTTCGATGTTTATATTTTCTAAAGAAATTTTTTGATGTTAATATTTTCTATGGAAAATTTTCGATGTTAATATTTTCTATAGAAAATTTTCGATGTTATTATTTTCTGTAAAAAATTTTCGATGTTTTTATTTTCTGTAGAAAATTTTTGATGTTTATACACTCTATTAAAAATTTTCAATGTTAATATCTTCTATAAAAAATTTTCAATGTTAATATTTTCTCTAAAAAATTTTCGATGTTAATATTTTCTATAGAAAATTTTCGATGTTAAAATTTTCTACAGAAAATTTTCGTTGTTAATATTTTCTATAGAAAATTTTCGATGTTTATATTTTTTATAGAAAATTTTCGATGTTAATATTTTCTATAGAAAATTTTCGATGTTAATATTTTCTATAGAAAATTTTCGATATTAATATTTTCTATAGAAAATTTTCGATGTTAATATTTTCTATAAAAAATTTTCAATGTTAATATTTTCTATAGAAAATTTTCGATGTTAATATTTTCCATAGAAATTTTCGATGTTAATATTTTCTATGAAAAATTTTCGATGTTAATATTTTCTATAGAAAATTTTTTATGTTAATACTTTCTATAGAAAATTTTCGATGTTATTATTTTCTATAGAACATTTTTGATATAATTATTTTCTATTGAAAATTTTCGTTGTCTTCAAAATATTCTGATAAATTTTTTTTTTTTTTTTTTGTCATAACTTTCTATATTGGAGTTTTATTATTAGGATTTAACATACCTACAAAAATACTAGTTACTACAAATTGTTGTTAACAAAAAAATGTCTAGTAAATTGAAAGAATAAATTTATCTTGTTAACATAAAATAAAAACATTTTAAAAATGTGCTCCAGTCAACATGTGCGTAAATTTGTACGCATACTCAAAATATTGTACTTTATGTATGTAAGACAAGATGTTTGATAATGGACTACTTGTGCCAGTAACCTTGAGGAATTCCCTTGTCTTGCCAATGCAATCCAGACGTATGCAAAGTATGTACTCCTCTCTACATACTTTCAAGATATTTTTGTGTCTGCTTCAGCGTCTAGTCTGACACAATCATATAGATCTTATGTTATATATAAAGAAATTCTCACACATATACTTAAGCTACTAGTACAACAACTTAGACGAAAATACTACAAACATAACTAACTAGAGTATAATGCACCAAAAGTCCTTGCCACATATTTTCTTCATTCATAGAAATAGTGCTTATACAAAACTCTTGTACTTACTTACGAATATATGCTAGAAGTTTACACAAACTGACAGACAAACAGACAGACTGAGAGTCGGACGGACGGATTATTATACAGAAAGTTAGACAAAATGTTAAGCATGAGAAAACGAAGAAGTATAAATGTCTGTCGGCCTGTCTGTCTCTGTACAAGTGTAAGCATTTGAAAAACATCAAAAAGGAGTTCAAAAGTTGCATCAGCATCTTATAATAGAGCAGCAACAAGCATTTAAGTGAACCACTTTTCCATAGACAAACACTTATGTATATCCTTATTGTGCCATTCCTCTACCTCTTAGCCACACTCACCAATTCTTACTTAAACTTAACACATCCTTAAACATTCGCATGAATGTATGTCTTAGTATGTGTGTGTTTGTGTGTCTAGTATCCTGGTAAGAACTTTCACTTTCAGACATTGTTTTTCATTGAACAAAATTTCTGTTGTGTTGTGTTTTGTTGTTGGCTTGTGAATATGTTTCATATTTTGAAAATTATCTGTAATTTCTCGACACCAAGAAAGTGATTTCCTCTGAGACGTAAAAGAACTCCCCAAAAACTGAAGCATAAAAGAAGAACAAGCACCAGCAACAAGAAGAACATAATGAACCCACATAAGTTAAGGAGCAACTGCTCCCATGTGAAGAAACATATTGCAATACTCACACAAAAGTATAAAATTTTGCCACACAAACACACATAGGGAATCCAAAATTACCTTCCTTAATACGAGGGTTGTCTGATAATTTTGAGGCCCACTGGGAGTTGGGTAAATTTGGCTCTAGTCTGCTTTTTCACCCAATTCAGAGCCAAGATTTGACCAGATCAATGGGTATTTAAAATTTGTATAGAACACTTTTGATATTCAAAATTTCTATAGAAAATTTTCGATATTAAAAATATCTCGAAAATTTTCAATATTAAATTCTATAGAAAATTTTTGATATTAAAAATTTCTATAGAAAATTTTCGTTATTCAAAATTTCTATAAAAGATTTTCTGCAGAAAAATTTTTATATTAGACATTTTTCTACATAAGAAATTTCTATAAATAAGAAATTTCTATAAAAAAAATTTTGGAAATTAAAAAATTCTATAGAAAATTTTCGATATTAAAAATTTCTACGGAAAATTTTTGATATTAGAAATTTCTATAGAAAATTTTCGATAAAAAAAGTTTCTATAAATTTTAGAAATTAAAAATTTCTATAGAAAATATTCAATGTTAAAAATTTCTAAGGAAAAGTTTCAATCTAAAACTTTTTTTGTTTCTACAGAAAATTTTCAATTTTAAAAATTTTTATAGAAAATTTTCGATATTAAAAATGTATATTGAAAATTTTCGATATTTAAAATTTTCATAGAAAATTTTCGATATTAAAAATTTTTATAGAAAATTTTCGATATTAAAATTATTTTTTAGAAAATTTTCGATATTAAGACTTTCTAAAAAAATATTTATATAGACTTTCTATGAAAATCTTTCGATATAATAATTTCTTATAACCATTTTTCCACATTAGAAAATTCTATAAAAAAATTTTCGATATCAAAAATTTTGTAAATTACAAATTTCTGTACAAAATTTTCGATATTAAAAATTTCTATAGAATAATTTGGATATTAAAAATTTATATAAACAATTGTTGATATCAAAAATTTCCATAAAAATTTTGGATATAAAAAATTTTTATAGAAAGTTTTCGATAAAAATAATATTAATAGAAAAGTTTGTACATTAAAAATTTCTATAGAAAATTTTCAATATTAAAAAATTGTTTAGAAAATATTAAACATTTTTATAGAAAATTTTCGACATTAAAAATTTCTATAGAAAATTTTGGATATTAAAAATTTATATAAAAAATTTTTGATATCAAAAATTTCCATAAAAATTTTGGATATAAAAAATTTTTATAGAAAGTTTTCGATAAAAATAACTTTAATAGAAAAGTTTGTACATTTAAAATTTCTATAGAAAATTTTCGATATTAAAAATTTGTTTAGAAAATTTTCGGTATAAAATTTTCTATAGAATATTTTCGATATTAAAAATTTCTATAGAATATTTTCGATATTAAAAATTTCTATAGAAAATTTTCGATAAAAAAAAGATTCTATAGAAAATTTCGATATTAAAAGCTTCTAAAGAAAAATTTCGGTTTTAAAAATCTCATAGAAAATTTGGGATAATAAAAAATTTCTATAGAAAATTTTCGATATTATAAATTTTTATAGAAAATTTTTGATTTAAGACTTTCTATAAAGAATTTTAAAATCGACTTTCTATTAAAATGTTTCGATACAGGAATTTCTTATGGACATTTTTCTACATTAGAAATTTCTATAAACAAATTTTTCGATATCAAAAATTTTTAAAATTTCTATAGAAAATTTTCGATATCAAAAATTTCTATAGAAAATTTTCGATATTAAAAATTTCTAAAGAAAAATTTCCATATTAAAAATTTCTATAAAAATTTTGAATATAAAAAATTTCTTTAGAAAACTTTGGATATAAAAAATTTTCGATAGTAAAATTTTTAATAGAAAATTGTGGATGTTAAAAATCCTATAGAAAAATTTTGATATTAAAAATTTTCATAGAAAATTTTCGTTAAAAATTTCTATAGAAAATTTTCGATATTAAAAATTTCTATAGAAAACTTTTGATATTAAAAATTTCTATAAAAAATTTTAAATATTAAAAATTTCTTTAGAAAACTTTTGATAGTAAAATTTTCAAAAGAAAAGATTGGATGTTAAAATTTCTATACAAAAATTTCGATAGCAAAAATTTCTATACAAAAATTTCGATAGTAAAAATTTCAATAGAAAATTTTCGATATTAAAAATATCTATAGAAAATTTTCGATATTAAAAAATTTCTATAAAAAATTTTCGATACTACAAATTTCTATAGAAAATTTTCTATATTCAAAAGTTCTATAAAAAATTTTAAGAAAAAACATTAAAAATTTTGATCTTAAAAGTTTATATAAAAAGTTTTTGATATCAAAATATTTTATAAACATTTTTGTTATCAAAATTTCTTAAGGAAAATTTTTGTTATTAAAATTTCTTAAGGAAAATTTTTGTTATAAAAATTTTAGTTATAAAAATTTTAGTTATTATTTTTATATTATTATATTATTAGTTTTCTATAGAAAACTTTCGTTGTAAATTTACTATAAAAAGTTTTCGTTATCAATATTTTGTATAGCAAATTTTCGCTATAGAGAATTTTACTTTTCAACCAAAATTTAAAAAAAAATTAAAAATTATTTTTTTTTACATCGACGTCCTGTAACTGCTGTAGACTAACCGCTGTAACTGTGGTTTTAAAAGAAATTTAAAATTCCAGAAGTTGATGTTGAAGAGACTGGGGATCGAACCCAGACTCGTTGTATTGTGTTATGCTTAGTAGTCGACGTGCGAACCAACATAGCCTCAAAAATTTATCTATTTTTCATCTTACCAGACAGTTCCGAATCGAGTTCCTTTACTAAAAAGACGATCATCAAATTTTTGAATCGATCTTTTATTACTTCGGGAAAAACGCGAGCTATGGCTATTGATCGCCTTTTAATAAAAAGCTTATGTTAAAATCGCTAATGTCACTGAAATGGAAGAAGATATTTCAATTTGGTATGATGGAGTTTCTTCTAAATATCTCAGCGAATTTCCAATTTTCCTAAGGACTAGCAAATCTTGTACTCCCATAAACATAAAACTTCCTTATACACAAAACTTCCCTTCAATCAAAATCGCAACAAACTACCCTCGCATTAACCTGACAGACATTTGTTAAGAGTGTCTACAAAAGTCATATAGACAAGGACGTTCTATTCAGTTCTTCTTATATACCAGCTCCATAAACAGCAGACAGACTTAAGCACATATTCATAATCATATAGAGAATCACAGACATACGAATATACTTCTTCATTTGCTTACCATGTCTAGAGACAAATGTACCTAGTATCTACCTACATACACATATTCTTCCTTCCTTACTATAAGAATAAGAAGACTAAAGTTCACATATTGGCAAACAATTCCAAAAACAAGCAATAGAACATGCAAAAACACAATTGCCACAATTGAGTTCATCATTATTCTTAGAAGTATGAACATTAAGGATATGTACTATTTGTATGTCTAGGACATACAGAAAGACAGACAGACAGACAGACAGACAGACAGACATAGGAGCACATACATTGAAACATACATACAAGTACTCCCAAAAATAAGTAAAATCATATAAACAGAAGATATTACAGAACAAGATGCCAAACCAAAAACAACAGCACAACAAGATGCCAAACCAAAGTCATATTCATAGAACTACGACTATAACTAGATTTCGTCCTTGTTAAGACTATTTTCTCTCTTACTCGTCCTTAAGACAAACCCACTTGTATGCATGTGTGTGAGTGTATGTATGATGTATGTTTGGGTTAGTCTTCCTTTTGTATTGCAAGTGCAAATTTAAGGTATTTGCATGCTGTTTAGCTTCAACTTCGAGACGATTGACTAACTGCATTAGGTTTGAGACGAAGGCGATGAAAGGCAGAAAGAAGGAACACAATTTCAAACACACTAAGATACTTACATATTGATATAGTATAAGTTGCAGCAGCTTTGATTTAAAACGAAAATATTCTCAGCTTGAATGTGTATCCTTGTCTGTGAGTATTCATAAATAAAAGTCCGAACATTTAACTTTTAAAACGAGCAAAAGTTGTATGAATGAATGAACCAAGAAACACAAGCATTTGAACACTTGTTTCTTTAATTCATTGCCTTCGTTCATTCATACATTTATTGTAAGGCAGACCAAGAAGTCATAGTATTTTTTTGTTTTGGTTTGATTTCTCGAAAGGAAGTTGTATTAGCAAACATTCTCATAGAAAGTCACACACACATCATAACTATTTCTCTAATGTTGCCGAGATAATGTGTAAACATTAGGATGGTTTAATTTCTGATAAGAAAGCTACTTCAATAAATTTATGTTTAAGGATTTTTCAAACATTCCAATTGGAACAAGGGGTACTTCTCTCAAACAATGAACTGCATCCGATTCTATTTTTAGACTCATTGAAAGGGACCTACGTTTTAACGCCATCTCCGAACTTCAAATGCATTAGTTAGAGAAGTTTTACATAGCCTAATACTCAATGACCACCGCTTTTTTGAAAATTCATTTTTTCAAGTAGGTCTGCCGGGGATTGAACTTGGGGCCTCTGGTATGCTAGGTGGATGACTAACCTGCGATACCACGGAGGCTCACAAAAAGAAAAAGATCCTAACAAAATTTCCTTATCGAAACTATTTACTTACTTTTTTCAATGGCCTATATTTACAACATGTTAAGGTCAAAGGTTGATCATATTTTAGAATTCCATGTGCTTCGATCTTGTGCGAATATTCTTCAATTTCAAGATTTTCTACGAGTTCCCTCGGGATCATTTTCTATAAAAAAATTGTATATCTAAAATTTTTAATAAAAAAATTTTATATTGTAAACATTCTTTTAAAAATTATATATCAAAAATTTTCTAAAAACAAATTTATATCGAAAATTTTCTATTAAAATTTTTATATTGAAAATTTTCTAAAAAAAATTTTATATCGAAATTCTTCCATAGAAAATTTTATATCAATAATTTTCTATAAAAATGTTTATATCGAAAATTTACTAAAAAAATTTTCGATTTTCTATTAAAAATTTTATATCGAACATTTTCTATAAAAAATTTTACATCAAAAATTTTCTGTAAAAAAATTACATCAAAAATTTTTTATAAACAATTTTACATCAAACATTTTTTTATTAAAAATTTTACATCAAAAATTTTCTTTAAAAAATTTTACATAAAATATTTTCTATAAAAAATGTTACTTCAAAAATTTTGTATAAATAACATCAAAAATTTTCTATAAAAAATTTTCCATCAAAAATTTTCGATAAAAAAATTATACCAAAAATTTTAGAATTCCACGTGCTTCGATCTTGTGCGAATATCATTTTCAATAAAAAAAATTTATATCTAAAATTTTCAATAAAAAA